>LLKO01000001.1:2459317-2664519 GCA_001513895.1 Graphilbum fragrans
GGGGGGGGAGGGGGTGGGAGGCAGTGCTCCATCCGGTAGAGAATGTCTTGGGAATGTGCCGAGTGCAAGGCCGACCAGACATAGGCTACCAATCTCACTCTGCCACGTCACGTAGTAACCCACAGAGCGTCTGCCAGAATGGTCTCGTGTCCATGGCCAGAGCAAGTGGATGCAGCCTGCGGGGGAGGGAGAGAGAAATAGAGGAGTGGTGAGAGGAGAGGAGGGCGCGGTTGCTTGCGATGTCGGACTCGGGACATCCCATCGTTCAGCCCAGCTTCTGGAGGTATCCCTGGGCAATCAACCGCTCCACGTCGCCCTGCCGCACGTAGAACTGGCTGTTGCGGCTCAATGTGATGGACCTAGAAGGAGCCTTGTTAGTAGACGACAAAAAGAGAGCGACAAAAACGAGAATAAGCCAAAAAGGACCAGGCTCACCCGTATTCCGTCTGGATCTCGCCGGCGTCCTTGAGCACGCGGACATCGATAAACAGGTCCCGTGGTGGCTCTAGGCTGCCTGTCAGGTCAATGTCGGTCCATTGTCCCTTGTAGGCCGCCAGCAGGTCCGAGTACTGGCGCACATAGTCCTCCTCCTGCGGGCTTAGGCTGCTGCTGCTGGCGCTGCCGCTCGCTCCTGTCGTTGTCCCTGTCCCTCCGCCACCGCCGGCGCCATTGCTCCCGCTGCTGTTGTTTCCGCTGCCGCCACTACCGCCGCGGCCTCCACTGCCGTCGTTGCCACCTGCACCACCACCCCCACTGGTGCTGTCGCGGACCTGTTGGTAGGAGAGATCCACGACGTCGGAGCCGTTCCAGACGAGCTCCTCGAGCTTGTTGGTGCGCGTGCGGTGGTACGCCAGCAGACAGCGCTTGTTGCGGCGCATGGCCAGGTGGTCGACGAGAAGCGCACAAGCGGTCGCCGGCTCGGAGCTGGGATCGAAGGAACCTTGGAACGGCTCGAGAAGCTGGGCGACGTCCTTGCCGAGATCGCGGACTTCGCGCGTCACGGCACGCACCGTTTCGGTCTGGTAGGGTGGCAGATGCGCCAGGTTTTGCGTCCGTTTGGCATGTTGGACCTGTTTTGTGAGTGAGCTGCCGAAGAAGGCAAACAAACAACAAACAAGAGCACGACGCATGGGGCTACGAGAATAGTCAAAACGTTTGAATAGAGGGGGACCAACCAGTTTGTTACCAAGATCGCCGTACATTGGGACAGGCGGAAAGAAAAGGACACCGAAATAAAAGGAGAAAAGGTGAGATCGCGAAAATAACAGCTCGTATCGCAAACGCAGAGGACAACAGCGAAAGTGTGAGGCCGTCAACGCGTTCTGTCGAGGGACGTCGAGGCCAAAAACGCGTTGCGCTAAAGCGCGCCCCATTATGAAGCTGCTAATAGGCGGTGCGCAGCTGTAGCGCAACCCACATTGGGCCGTGTCTGTCGACCAGTAAGAAGCACTGTATCGCTTTGTACGTGAGAACTACCCCGCGAACTTTATTTTTTTTAAAAAAGAAGAAGAAAAAAAAAGAGCAAGAATTACTACGCAAGCTACACATGGGACGAGATGTGTACATTTCTTGGTCAGGATACGTGTATATTCATGTCCTGTCTATGCAATTATTTTAATTTTGCTTTGAAATGTTGTGTCGGAAACCAAAGACGTCAACGGTCTCTCTACAACAACACCCTCATAGCCGCCACAGGTCTCTCTTCGCCAAAGAACGAGAGGAACCCGCTTACAGCTTCTGCATGGCCACCACGTCGGAGGACTGGACGTAGTCCTCGAACTCGGCGATGGTGTCTTGGAGCTCGTCCAGGCTGACCTTCTCGTCCTCGACGACAAGGTTGATCTGCAGCTTCTTGATGCCGAAGCCGACAGCGACCAGCTTGGAAGCACCCCAGACCAGACCGTCCTGCGTGATGCCACGGACGGAATCCTCGAGGCCCTTCATGTCGGTCTCGTCGTCCCACGGCTTGACGTCCAGCGTCACGACGGACTTGGCGGCCGGCTTGACCTTGCCCTCCTTCTTCTTGCGGTACTCGGCCAGACGCTCCTCGCGGATGCGAGCAGCCTCGACGTCCTCCTCCTCGTCGTCGCTGCCGAACAGGTCGACATCTTCGTCCTCCTCCTCGGCGGCCGGGGCAGCCTCCTTCGGGTTCAGGGGCACGTCCTCGGTCTCAGGGCCGTAGGTGGTGTACGGCTTGGAGGCATCGCCCGACAGGGTCGAGAACTCGTCCTCGTACGAGGCAATGTGCTTGTACCACCGAGCAGCGTTGGGGTACTTGGCAGCCTCGGGGGCAGCGCTCAGGGCCTTGAAGACGGCCACATCAGCCTGGCTGGGGGCGTAGCTGTTGCATCTTGTTAGCAAGATACCCCGGTTTGATCACAGGAAAAATGCAACCCAAAATAAATCAAAAAGAATATGTAGAGTCAGAGGCGCAACTGTGTTGCTTTGGACGTCGTCATTTGCAGGTCTTGAGGCTGCTTGGAAACACGGACCAATTTTTCTCATCATGAAAGCAAAACGAAAGGCAGGAGACTTCTCCATCGAACGCATCGAGAGGGAGACGCAAGAACGCAAAAGTGTACATACCCGACAATGTAGGAGCGAGTGGTCAACCAGCTGTTCAGGACTGCATACGATGGTCAGTTTGCCTGATTAGGCTGACGCCCAGCGTACGGGCAAGAGAGCATAGCGAAGCAAAAAGCAAGCGAAAGCAGCGAAAGAAAAAAGAAAAGAAAAGGAAGAACCGGCCGTCAAACGGTCATCTCTGAAACAGTAGAAAAGATAACACGCAGTAGGCACATACCAGCAAGGCCGGCGTCGGTAAGCAAATCGGTGAAACCCATTATGATGAGCAAGTGCGAAAGGGCAGCTTTATATGGGTGAGCAGGAAAGAAAGTCGGTGGTAGGGAAAAAAAGGAGAAGTAAAGGAGATTAAAAGGAGGCTGGAAAGAGAGGAAGATGAAGCAAGGATGGTGGGGGGGCTTGAGTGCCTGTCGAAATTTTTTTAATTTTCCACCTTTTCTGCTAGGTGGGCAATTTTAGATCCGACCACATCGACCAGAAAGAAAGGACCCGTGCTTGTTACGTTGGCGGGGCAAATACGGAGTACGTATGAAAATGGATATGCCTATATGCGGGTTTCGATAACACGAGCGGTTAAGCGGATATGTCCGTATCGGTGACAAGTGGGGCAGCCGATAAGATCGAGAAGCTGCAGAATAGCTGCGAAGCTGCTCGAATGGCCTCGATGGTGCAGTTTGCACGCCACCGCCGTCGACTTAAGAACTGTCTGCCCCGGGGCACGCACCGAGTATCGGGTGTGCTCTTCTTGACAAGACATGTCAGTAGCCGTCTTTCACTGAAAATACACTCACTTCTCTGTGCTATACTGCTTCACGGGGCATAACGCACGACAATCAGTCGTTCATAATTCAAAGATCTTAATCAAAGATCGTCACGACACATTATGCTGGCGAGGAAACAATTTCTCGCTGCCGCCACCCGGCAGCGAGCCCTCGGTGCCTCAAGCAGGGCACCGGAATTGGCTACACGGATCCAGCTCGGGCGCATAGCAGCCACACCGACACTAGCATCCTCAACGACCGCGTCTCTCCGCCTGCTTCCGCTTCACACGATTCGATGCTACGCCAATGGCCGACCACACCGCCCCGGCGGCACGCACCGCATGGACATGGGCGGGGGCGAGGAAGAGAAGCCGGCTCTGGAGCAATTTGGCATTGATCTGACGGCCAGAGCCAAGGACGGCAAGCTGGATCCGGTGATTGGGCGCGACGGCGAAATCCAGCGCACGATCCAGGTGCTGTCGCGGCGGACTAAGAACAACCCAGTCCTGATCGGCAATGCGGGCACGGGCAAGACGGCGATCCTGGAGGGCCTTGCGTTGCGCATCGTGCGCGGCGACGTGCCGGAGAGCATCAAGAACAAGCGGGTGATCAGCCTGGACTTGGGGTCGCTGATTGCCGGTGCCAAATTCCGGGGCGACTTTGAAGAGCGGCTGAAAAAGGTGCTCGGCGAGGTGGAAGCGGCCAACGGCGAAGTGATCCTGTTCATCGACGAGCTACACACGCTGCTAGGCCTAGGCAAGGCCGAGGGGTCCATCGACGCGTCGAACCTGCTGAAGCCGGCGCTGTCGCGCGGCGAGCTGCAATGCTGCGGCGCGACGACACTCAACGAGTACCGGCTGATCGAAAAAGACGTGGCGCTGGCGCGGCGGTTCCAGCCGATCCTAGTCAACGAGCCAACGGTCGAAGACACGATCAGCATCCTGCGCGGCATCAAGGAGAAGTACGAGGTGCACCACGGCGTGCGCATCACGGACGGCGCGCTCGTGGCGGCAGCGACCTACTCGAACCGCTACATCACCGACCGTTTCCTGCCCGACAAGGCCATCGACCTCATGGACGAGGCCGCTAGCTCGCTGCGGCTGCAGCAGGAGAGCAAGCCCGAAGACATCATGCGGCTCGACCAGAAGATCATGACCATCCAGATCGAGCTTGAGAGCCTGCGCAAGGAAACCGACATTGCGAGCCGCGAGCGCCGCCAGAAGCTCGAGGACGACCTCCAGCGCTTCCAGGCCGAGGCCCAGACGCTGACGGACCGCTGGCAAAAGGAGCGCGAGGAGATCGACAGCATCAAGAAGGCCCAGGGCGAGCTGGACCGCGCGCGCGTCGAGCTGGACCGCGCGCAGCGCGAAGGCAACTTTGCCCGCGCCTCGGAGCTGCGCTTCGGCGTCATCCCGGCCCTCGAGGACAAGGTGCGCAACGACGAGGCGGGCCAGAAGACCCCGGACGGCCACGGCGACGCGGACGGGTCTTTGGGCAGCGCGCTGATCCACGACTCCGTCACGGCGGACGACATTGCCACGGTGGTCTCGCGCATCACCGGCATTCCCGTGTCCAAGCTGACCTCGGGCCACATCGAGAAGCTCGTGCACATGGAGGACACGCTGCGGCAGTCGGTGCGCGGCCAGGACGAGGCGCTCAAGGCCGTGGCCGATGCTGTGCGCATGCAGCGCGCTGGCCTCTCGGGCGACAACCGGCCGCTGGCGTCCTTCTTTTTCCTCGGGCCGACGGGCGTCGGCAAGACGGAGCTGTGCAAGAAGCTGGCCGGCTTTTTGTTCTCCACCGAGTCCGCCGTCGTGCGCTTCGACATGAGCGAGTTCCAGGAAAAGCACACCATCTCCCGCCTCATCGGCGCCCCCTCGGGCTACGTCGGCTACGACGACGCCGGCCAGCTGACCGAGGCCGTGCGCCGCAAGCCGTACGCCGTGCTGCTGCTCGATGAGTTCGAAAAGGCCCACCGCGACATCTCCGCGCTGCTGCTCCAGGTCCTCGACGAAGGCTACCTCACCGACGCCCAGGGCCACCGCGTCGACTTCCGCAACACCATCATCGTGCTCACCTCCAACCTCGGCGCCGACATCCTCGTGGGCGCCAATCCCGCCCACCCCTACCGCGAGACCCCCGAAGGCGACGTCGACCCGGCCGTCCGCCAGGCCGTCATGGACGTCGTCGCGGCCAACTACCCCCCCGAGTTCCTCAACCGCATCGACTCCTTCATCGTCTTCAAGCGCCTCGCCCAGTCCGCCCTCCGCGACATTGTCGACATCCGCCTGGCCGAGCTGCAGGGCCGTCTCACCGATCGCCGCATCACCCTCGACGTGCCTCCGAATGTACGTGACTGGCTTGCCGCCCGCGGCTACGACCCCAAGTTCGGTGCCCGCCCGCTCAACCGCCTCATCACCACCGAGATCGGCAACGGCCTCGCCGACAAGATCATCCGTGGACACATCCGGTCTGGCGACGTGGCCCATGTGTCCATCAAGGCAGACGACACAGGGCTCGACGTTGTGGCAGCCCCTTTACCAGAGGCAAAAGACTAGGAGACGGCCCTACACACGAGATAAGAGGACACAAAAGGACATAGAGGGACATGGCAGGTGGCATTTAAAAGTTTATCAAAGGGAGGACCAATGATGAACAAACATATCATGGAGGACGGGCGTTGGCTTTGGAAGGGGAGGTGTTATTGGCTGGTTTTTTCTTGGCTGTGTCGTTACGGTGGTAGATTTTGCATATAAACATATAGACTTACGCTTGTTGTATATTAGTACCTATATCTTGACTCATCTCAATCTAGAAAACGGACTGCTCAAGCATCCAGGGAGGACCCTGGTAAGGCTGGCGATCATAATGCACGTAGATATGCTGATGACAAACGTTGGACCACAGTATCAGGGCAAAGTTAAACGAGAAGAGCTGGAGGTAAGCTTTTCCATTTCTCTCTACATATGACGCCTAACTACTCCCATTCCTCGCTCAACTAGGAAACACTGGCATGCTCTGCTCGTACGTACTCCTTAGCTTATTCTCACTAGCAATACTATAAAGAACCATAAACAGACTCCCTATCGGCAAGAAACAAACACAAGACGCATGGAGAAGGCGCAACGCACAACGACAACCCGGCACACGGTCCCATACGTACGGCTGCAAAGGAATATTTTGTGCGAAAATACAATTGAGAGAGCTATGACAACAACAGGCGGCAGCAACTGTAACGCCAACAGACCACTGCGATGCCAGCCGAGCGACAGGGAGACATAGAGAGATAGAGAGATAATAAAGAAAATAGAATAAAGAAGAAAGTACCAAGAAACAAAGTACCAGCAAGAGACGAGGAGACAGAGAGATAGAGAGGTAGCAAAGGAACAGCCATATAAAACAAAAGATGAGGCGGGCGCAAGGGTCGAGGCGGCTCCAAACGGCGAGCGTTCTTTTATATTGACATTGGCATTGTGCAAAAAGAGTCTGAGGAGGCATTGGAAAAAAAAAAGAAGTAGAAAACAGAGAGAGACATTCAGGAGACGAAGAAAAAAGAGCCATGCCAAAACAACCAACAAAAAGAAAAGAAGAAAAAAATTAGAGGAAGAAAAACAAAAACAGCGTTGTGCAATCCGTATCTCCCCTCCTGATTACGTTTTTTCTTTTTTCTTGTTCGATTCGTTCTTCTTATTCGGGTTCTTTTCGGTTTCCCCCTCCTCTTCTTCTCTCTCATCTTGAATTCTTTCTTTAGCAAAAAAAGGCAATGTGGCAGAATCAAGGGAGTGGCCGGCTTCCGCCCAACCTCTCTCCTTAGTCTGCGCCATCGCTCTAGTTCGTTGCTTAGTTGTTCGTCTTCCGCAGAGTCGTCGCGAGCCAATCCAGACCCTCGTACAGACCGTCACCCGAGGTGGCGCAGGTGGACTGGATGTACCAGGCGCGTTGCCGCAGGCTGTGGAGGCCCAGCTTGTCTGTGATCTCAGCAGCGTTCATGGCGTTCTGTTTGCGTTAGCATGCACCCAAGCGTAAGGCGGGGTTGGTGAAGAATAGGACGGCGCCGTTGGCCTATCAAGGGATGTTCCTAGACAAAAGAGGCGCCCCGATTCGGTCACCAATAAGGACAAAGACGGGACAAAAACGTACAGGCAAGTCCTGCTTGTTGGCAAAGACCAGAAGAATGGCATCGCGGAGCTCATCCTCGTTCAGCATGCGCTGCAGCTCCTCGCGGGCCTCGACGATACGGTCGCGATCGTTGGAGTCGACCACGAAGATGATGCCCTGGGTGTTCTGGAAGTAGTGTCTCCACAGAGGACGGATCTTGTCCTGTCCACCGACATCCCACACGGTGAACTGGATATTCTTGTACTCGACAGTCTCGACGTTGAAGCCTATACCGGTTAGCTCACTATCCTTGCGTCTAGGAGGCTCTTGCAGCCGCAGCGATGCATATAGACATACCAATGGTCGGGATGGTGGTGACAATCTCGCCGAGCTTCAGCTTGTACAGAATGGTGGTTTTACCGGCGGCGTCAAGACCAACCATCAGAATACGCATCTCCTTCTTGCCTAGGAAGGCGCTGAACAGCTTGCTGATGCTCATACCCATTTTGGCGGTATTTGTTGGCAACGGGGGGTGTAAAAGAGAAGAAAAAAGAGAAACGGGCACAAGGTGCGAAATCGGACGAGACAAATACTGTTACTGTATTTGAATCTATGCCAAGCCAAACCGACAAGGAAAGACAGACAGAATAGGACGTTAGCCAAACTGAAGCTATTTGGAACCTGCTTGTACGACAGTGTCACGGAGATCACGAGACTCGATGGAGAGGGGCAGAGAGGCGAGAGGGGAGCGCGGAATATGCGGCGTAACGTGATTGGAGAATGGGAAAGAGGGACAGAGACGGAAAAGGAGGTGGTGCAGAGCGGTCACCCGTTTTGACTCTGGGGCGAGCGTCGTTTTATGGTTCGACGAGCTAAAGAGGACAGATTGTTCGAGGGCAGTGACAAAACATGAGATGTGGTGACTGGGGTGACGATGAAGGAGAAAGCGATAGGCAGCGCGATAAAAAGACGGCCCTTAGCTCAAGGCAGCTCCTGACTCGCTTGCTGTGTGAGGCAGCTCAGGCCTTTTCTTGCTCCACAGAATGACTTCAGGCAGCTGGATTAAAATGCAATGCCGACCCAAGACCACCAGCAACAGCTTCGACAGGGAGAGCTGACGGGGAGAGCCGCAGAAAAAACGCAGGGGTGAGAGGAGCAGGGAAGAATGAAGGGACAGGGAGCCAAGAGGCCAAGATGGTGGCCAGGCCCTTTTCCAACGGAGACCTTGATGCGAGCTCTAAAAGAGAACCGAACAAGGAGCACGCGCCTCTTCTGGCTACAAAGTAGCAGAATCGAAGCCAAAAACAGTAGCTGGTGACAAGGCGGACGAGTCGTGGGCGGACCCAAGCAGGAAAAAGAACACACTGTCTCCGTCCGCAAAACGCGGCCAGGAAGTATCAATCAGGGAAAGGGAGGGAAAAGGGAGGATGGTGCCGAAGAGAATAGGAGGCTAGCACAGGCACAAGCCAGCGATGAAGGGGTGCCAATGGCGAAAGAGGCGGAATCGAGGGACACAAAAGCAGGGGGGCGCCGCTGGCTGTTTCGATGCCGTCTTTATTTTCCCTTGTTTGTCGACACCCTTTTCATGCCTGCTGGTACAGGGACTCTGATTGCTGGCCTCCTCATCTCTTTCGGGGGAGGGGGGGTGGAAGAGGAAGGGGGGAGACGTTCGATCAGGCAGACGAGAGAGGCCAGGAAAGACACGGGAAATGGAGACAGGAAAGACACAGAAAAAGGACAGGGCAGTTCCATTCATTATGTTCACACGGGCTCACCTCGACGATATTCGGAATTGTAGGACGGGGAGGATCGTAGGCGTGACAAAAAGGGCCGCTGTTGCCTGTCGGATTCGACGAGAAAGGGGCGGGGATAGAGTTGTGTGCGAAAGAGAGAGGTGGGCGATTTTTCGCGATGTGGCCAAAAGTGGGATTTGTCGGTGTGCAGTGAGAGAAAAGAGAGGAAGGGGGGGGAGACTAGAAGAAAATAACTACTGTCAGTGAGATATGTACGTATGTTTGTACTCCGTAGTCCGTACTTGGGGAAAGGGGGACTGAGGAGGCGGCGAGATTAGCACACAAAGATGTGGAAAAGCGTGCCGTAGTGCGCCAACGCGCCCGCCGATAGGACTTCGTTCCAGGTCCGAATGCCCTGTACTAGCTCACGGGCACTGTATCTGACAACTATACGCCGGCCGTGCGCAGGGTGCTAGGGTGCTGCCTGGGCTGGTCTTCAGCGGGTGGTTGGGATTGGGGGATGGGGGATTGGGGATTGGGGCTTGGGGGAGGGAAGAGCGCTGCGCCTGACACCACTAAACCGCACTCCGTATACCGCGCGCCACATGCCGTGAGATACACGTATATACTCGTATCTCGCAGTGGGCTCTCGTACTGGGGCTCCCTAGTGGGGTGGTTGGGCCGGCCGGAAGATAAGTCGGGCCGCCAGTCACAGCTGTGGTGCGAGCTCGTACCGCTATGTACATACTCGTACCAGAACACGTAGTAGACACGACGACTCCACTGGACGGGACGCCTGGCATCCACTGAACCCACTGGAAGGTCCGCTCAGAGGCCACTGAACGAGTGCTATCGGGCTGCTACTAACAGATAGGCCGGCTGGTGGAGCCTGGTATCTTACGGTTGGTCCAGCCGCAGCATGCCTAGCGCCAATCGCGAACTGCAAGCTGTCTCTTTCCATGGCTCGTAGTACGTCGTAGAGCACCGCGCAAAAAAAAAGGAGTGGGAAAACTAGGAGCCCAAAAAGGGGCTGGTACATGGACCTCGCGAACACGCTAAGTTTGCATCGAGCACTCGTAGCCACGACCTACGCAGGAGATCGACTGCCGAGCTTCGTTTTGTATACTGTTTTAATAACTGCTTTGCTTCCCTTTTGCATTCGCATTCGCATTCGTTTTTGAGTTTCGCTCTCGCCTCGCCTTCGACTCTCGGCTTTGTGGTCCTTTTCGTCTGGTCCTTCACCCTTCGCGTCCTTCGTTCTGTTTTCTTCGTCGCCGCCATGGCTCGTCTTCTCTTCGGCCTGCTGGCCGCGGGTGCGGCTCTGCTGCAGACGGTCTCCGCCCACAACATCCAGCTGCCGGCACACGGGCGCGAGTGCTTCTTTGAGGAGCTGCACCGCGACGACAAGATGACGGTGACGTTCCAGGTGGGCGACCGCGAGTTTGGCGGTGCCGGCAACTTGGACGTGGATTTCTGGGTGCGTCTTTCCCCCGGGTCGACGGGTGTATCTTGTCGCCTTTGTGATGTTTGTGCATTGTGTCGACGGTGCTAACCCGGTGACAGATCACCAACCCCCCCGGACAGTACGAGACGCACCAAAAGTCGACGTCGAACGGCGACTATTCGTTCACGGCCAAGCACGACGGCAAGTTCGTGTACTGCTTCAGCAACGAGCACTGGGGCGCGTCGAGCAAGGAGGTCTCGTTCAACGTGCACGGCGTGGTGTACGTGGACGACAAGGACGGAGCCAAGGACCCGCTGGAGGCCGAGGCGCGCAAGCTGTCGGAGCTGCTGTCGCAGGTCAAGGACGAGCAGTCGTACATTGTGGTGCGAGAGCGGACACACCGCAACACGGCAGAGAGCACCAACAGCCGGGTCAAGTGGTGGAACCTGTTCGTGATTGGCATCGTGATTGGCGAGTCCGTCTTCCAGGTCTGGTGGCTGCGGCGGTTCTTCGAAGTGAAGCGGGTCATTTGAGGGCAGAGACGTGGGAATGGAGCAGGCCGTGGTACGGGAACGCAAAAGGAAGGAGAACAGCCGGTTTCCCAGCGGAACGCAGGCGTGCTCAGTGCTCGGGCCAGGACATGGGGCATAGAGCAGGCGGCCACGGCCGGGTACACGACGCCGACGACATACGACCATGATGTCCAGTTTGGCATGCAGTTGAGCAACAGGCGTTGCGGACTTGTATGCGCTTTGTACTATAATATACGTGCTTCGGCAGTAGTCGAGGAGGCGGATAGTCTAGACTTCCGTGTCTTGTCTTCTCTGGTTTTCATTGCGTATTCATCACTGGCGTCGTATCAACGTATCTTCCTGTCTTCCCTTCCTCTACCGACGTCTAGCGATACCCAGAACAATGCATTATATACAGCGAGCAAGCGTACAGACGCCAGCGCACGGGACGACATAAAGCACGCGCAACATAAGAGCACTAACAGCACGCACAACACGCACGCAGCACAAAACAGTACCCAAAATCCTAGACCAAGACGCCCCAACGCCCAACGCCCTTGTCTCGGAGACGACCGCGTGCCATCGACTCCTCGGCCGTGCCCCCCCTACGACGCCGGATCTGCGTCCGTGGTGGGCGCCGCGTACGCGGCCTCCATGTCGCTCTCGACCGGCAGCTCAATATTCTTGATGGGGTGCAGCAGCATGGGCGGCAGACACATGCGGCCCTCGCCGCCGCGCATGGTGCCGACGGACGAGTCGTTCTTGCTAGGGTCGGCCTGCTGCTCGAAATCGGGCCCGCCGTCGTCGTTGACGCGCAGGCCGAGCCAGCGGCGGTACAGGTTGGCGGAGAAGCCGGCGTTGTAGTACCAGGTGAGGCCGAGGAAGTTGTGCTCGCGCTGGCCGAAGACGGAGGTGCGCGAGCCGCCGGAGGCGCCGTTGCGGCCGCCGTTGAAGGTGCGCGCCATGTACTGCGTGGGCCACTCGCGGTCGACGTAGACGGGGTGCGGCACGTAGACGGCCTTGTAGCCGTGGTGCAGCGCGGCGGTGGCCGGCCACATCTCCGAGAAGGCGTGGTGCTTCTTGAAGGCGGTCTCGCGGTGCATCGTGCGCAGCAGCCGCCGCGACATCCGCGACGCCGTAATGATCTGCGCGCGCCGCGGCGGCCGGCCCAGGTCCTCGGCGCCGTCCGCGCTCGTCTCGTTGTAGCCCGTAATGTCGTCGGCCAGCAGCCAGGTGGTACGCGCCGGGTCGAAAATGGGGTTCAGCGTGATCAGGTCGGCCTCCTCGCCCACGCCCCAGACGTAGCGGTCCTTGTCGTACGTGGTCGGCGGCGTCGGGTCGTTGTCGGGCTCGAACCAGTCGCTCGGGTTGGCCGGGCGCACCGGGCCCCAGACCGTGTCGTCGCCGAGCGACGACGCGGCCGCCTTGCCCTTGCCCTTGCCCTTCTTCCTGCCGCCCGGCACGCTCTTCCAGATGTTGTCGGCGCCCGCGGTGCCCAGCTCCGTCTGCACGCGCGCCATCTGCCGGAAGTCGTCCCAGCTGCCGTGCACCGAGGGCAGGTAGAAGCGCGCGTTGCGCTCCCACAGGCCCTTGCGCGGCTGCTCGCGCGCCCAGTTCTCCAGCTTCGAAAACAGGTCCAGCATGTGGCCCGTGTAGCGGATGTCCATCTCCCACTGCCAAAAGTACGCGTACTCCGGGTGGTTGTAGGCAAAGTGCTGCATCGCCATCTGCAGGCCGCGGTACACGCCGTGCACCGGCAGCCCCGGCCCCCGCGTGTACAGGTCGAAGATGCCCTGGTACGTCGCCAGCATCTGCGTCTCCGTCCACAGCGTCACCAGGTTGCGGAACTCTGCTGGGATCACGTCGGCGATGCGCTGCTGGTATGTGCCGTCGTCGGCCCAGATCGGGTACTTGGCGTCGTCCTTGATCTGCACCAGGAGATGCACGTCGTACCGCGCGCCCGAGGCGAGCGCCAGTTCGCTGATGAGCGCCCGCAGATTCAGAATGTCTTCTTGGCCCCACTCGAACTCGTCCCAGCACCGGATCACCACGGCCGTCCGAGGAGCGTCGCCCTGCACCAGAGCCGCCGGAGCCGCCGGAGCCGCCTCCTCGCGCGCCACGTGGTTGTTGGCCGACGTGTCGCCGGCATAGAACCCGTTGACCGGCGCGTTGCGCGTGGCCGCCGCCTCGAACCGCTGCGCGTTGGCGCTGTAGCAGCGCTGCTGCACCTCGGCCCAGTCAATGTGGCGGTAGTCCACGGGGTTCACCGTCTTCCACACCTCCTCGGAGCCTTCCTTTTCGCCGTACTCGCCCACGCCGAGGCCGCCCTCCCGCACCGAATAGCCGTAGCCGTACGGCCCCAGGCGCCCAAAGCGCTCGAAGCAGATGTCTTCCGGCAGCGACAGCAGCTCGTACGAGCCCATCACATTGTCGGGGAACCCGTTGGGCCGGCCGTCAAAGTACCGCAGCCCCGGCGGCCGCACCGTGTTCTCGCTGTCGAGGAAGCACGGCACCACGGCGCCGCCGTCGCTGGACGGAACAGCAGAGCCGGCATACTCGCTGAACCCGTGGCTGGGCGGCAGCGGCTTCTTCGTCGCGTCTTTGCTGCTTGCCGGCGCGTACCCGGCGGCCGGATGCAGGTGCACTTTCGGGGCTTCGGCCACGCGGCCGTCGTCGTTGTCGCTGTCCGCACTGCTCGCCTCGCTGGCCGTCACGTTATACGGCGCCTCGTCCTGCTCGCGCGGGTACTGCGGCACATTGTCGCGCAGCGGCACTAGATTGCGCACGCCGCCGTAGTAGCGGTTGAGAAAATCAAACGACTCCCAGACCGCCGGCGGCCCCAAACCCTTGTTGGCGCGGCCGCTGCCGATGCGCAGATTCTCGGCGCGGCTGGCGCGCACCAGCACAAAGATGAGCAGCACGATGGTCATGATCAGCGCCGTGCAAAGGTAGCGAATCACGCGGTTCGGCAGCCGGTAGAGGTGCGTGCGGATCTTGGTCGTCGTCGCCGCGACGCCGGCCGGCCGGCGTCGCCGTTGTTGCGGCCGGGGCAGCGCCGAGAAGGCCCGCTTCGGCAGCATGAAGCTGTTGGTCGACGCCGTCCCCGACGACTGGCGCGAGCTACGGCCGCTGGCGGGGGATGCCGTTATGGGAGAGTAGGGGCTGTTGTCGTCGTGGTCGTGATCGTGGTCGTGGTCGTCATCATACTCGTCGTCGTCTTCGTCCGAGCTCACTTCGGCGTCAGAAAAGTGCTCCTTGGACGTCGCCGGCGACACCAGCTGTTCGTACACCGGCAGCGCCGGCCGACTGTCCCGAACACGGAACAGCCGCGTGGGGAGAAGCCCCATGGCAGCCGATTCGGCAGCGGGAGAAGGGGGAGGCGAAAGAGGGAGCTTTTGAAAAGGAAGCAGTGCTCGGATGTGGGTGATCTGGAATGTGAAGCGCGGAATGTGCGGCCCGGCTGTCAATCTGCAGCAAAGGCTCGAAGAATGCGACAGCGTGTGCCGTCGTATGTGTGCACGTGTGCGCGAGTGTGAAAAGGTCACTGTCTCGTGCTCGCCGTGAACTTGTATGAATATGCGGAAACAAGTCCGTTGCTTGGATTGTGAGGTGAGCGAGGTATGAACAGAAACTGGGTATGTAATTGCAGTAAAAACATAAACCATCTACGACCACATCGAGGGGAATATTACACAGCAATTTCACGGGCTGCCGGCCTCCTCGCCAAAACCTCCATAAGTTAGAGTCGTCTTCGTTGTGGCCCTCGCCGCCCCTTGTTAGTGCCCTCCTTGTTTTGTCCAGTTTGGTGCCTGTCCCCGTTCTTCGTGTTATTGTCAAGCACAGTGCGGCCCGCCATTGGACAATTAAGTGGGTGGGGCGGGGCGCCCTTCAGGCCAAGTTGCTCAAGCAACGGCCGCTACCATCCTCGTTCCTGGCCGCCACAGCAACCAATCGGCTGGGAAACAAGGTTATCGGTTTCTCCATCAACGGCTAGCGACAGCGACGAGTTGCGCTCTTCTGAGTGTGTGCATGGAGTGCGTCGCATACGGACGGAGTATATATATCGCATCGGCGCCTGTCGTGCGAAATGCCAACGCACGGATACGAATCCGGATAGGTACTCGTCGCCAGCGACGTACTCGTACGCTACAGATTCTCAGACTCGTCAGTCCATGCTATCTCTAATTACACCTGGATCCATAAAAAGCGACTTTTGCAAACCACACTGTCCTGCGCCGCCGTATACACACTGTGCCAGGCTCGTTCGCCATTTTCCATTTATCAATATCCGGTTTCCCAGGATTAAAGTGCCTGTAGCCGCGACGTCAACGATCGGCGCAGGACGAGTGCTCGAGAGTGCTCCGCCGTTGGGACGGCACGGCGAGGCTGCCGCCCGCATGCTCTGCGATATCGTAGCATACGAGTACATACGTCGTATGTGTACGAGTAATGTACGACCTACGAGTACACACACTACTGTCATGCGTCTGCTCCGTACTCGCACTCACATGTACCACTACACGAATGCGGCTAGCCAGTCCACAGAATACCACGTACTCGTACCTGCCAGCATTCTGCTACGATGGAGCAGGCGCAATCTGTGCTAATTGCCCTTTTGGGACATCCCTTCTTCTGCCCTGGAAAGAGGGCCTGGTTTCGCTGGTAAGGCTGGCACTAGCGATCCATCATCACCAACGAATCTGTGTCTTACTTGGGATGGAGTGTCAGCACTGCTCCGTCGCGGTCTTGGCCGCACGTCCCGGCCTCTTTCACGAAACCCATCGCATGTAGGCACGAGTACTCGCACCTGTCTGGCCACAACGCTATCCCTTGCCCGCGCATTCTTCGCCTCGTGACCGCCGTTGAGTGGGGCACTAACGCACTCGTCGACAGAAAAACACACACCGATGCCAACACCGCTCGCCACAACCAATCACCGCCGCAGCTTCTATCGTTTTCGTGCACAATGGACATGCGGTTGAGGCGCACCGACGAGGACGACTCCGCACGAGGGCGTCTTCGCACCACCCGGAACACGTACCGTCGCCGGGTGTCTGTTGTCTTCCCTCGTTGGGCATAGAGCCAAGCCAAAGCCCAGGTCTGGCCAATAGTCGCCCTCCTGTTTCCTATGCTCAGGGCCGCTGGCGCCGACGATACACGGACGTAAGAGAAATGCGAACTTTTCCCCCGTACTCGTAGACGCGCGCCGTCGACCTCTTGTTTCGCCTCCAGCCCGCAGGGTCTGCTGACCCATTTCCCCCCATGTACGAGATGTTTGCCTTTGTCATACCCCGTGCCTGATTTGCCTGGTTTACCTGATTTCAGCTGTTTTGATCCTCGTGTCCGCCTTTTGTGCCTACCTATTCTTGGGGCTGACCTCCCGTTTCGCTCGTATTTCTGTGTTGACCACTGCCTCATGGGCCATTGCATATCTTCGTCCAGCTTCGCTGCCTCCTCTACGTCATTCTCGTAAGCATCACGATCACGTCAGAGCTTGTCTCCTTGGCCTCGGACGTCTTTCCTTGCCTTTCTTCGTGAATGGCACGGTGAACGCGACCTCCTCCGACCTCCTACCCCCCAACATCAGCCGCTGACCCCTCCGGAGCGCCCCCATTTTGTCCTGTTCCTTGCACTGCCTCCGACTACCGGAACCCTGCTGGGCGCTCCGTTATACTCAAGTTGGCTCTGCCGCCGACCGATCTTTTTGTCAACGCATCGCCGATACGGACCAGCTCACACCCAACTGTGTTTCAGAGCCGCCGCCTGAGCTGCTTGCAGCACTCCCAGTGCTCCAGTGCTGTTGTGCTGTTGTGCTTTCGGCGCTCCCTGTGCTCTCTGACTCTCTGTGCTTTCGGTGCGCTCTTACTCCCTGTACTCTCTGTCCCTCTGTACCCTCAGTCTGCTCGCCAACTTCTCTTTTCACCGCTTCCGCTGTCCTCTGCTGTGCCATCTGCTGTCCACTTTGCTCTGCGTTGCCCTCTCTCTCCGCCTGCATGCTCTTTACCGCCCACCGCTCCCCCCTCGTCCTCCGTCCTCGTGGTCACAATTCGCTAAGCCAGTCTGTCCACTTTGGTCATGCTGGTATAAGTGCTTGGTGCTTTTCACACAGAGTCCTCCTTGCTCCTTCCTCCCATTGCTCTCGTTGTCTAACACTACTATATAGTCTGCATCGCCGCCCTCTGTCTCGTCCACCTCGATTTTCTGTCTTCTGTCTTCTCTCTCCCCTTTCTTCTTCTCTCTTCTCTCCAAGTCTTTCTCTTCCTATAACTGACCTAAAGCAATTCTCTTTCGTCTCTACTAAACGTGGTATTATACTTCCCCACACCGGTCCTTCTTGCCCTATTTTCTCTTGATTCTCTTATACCACATCCCCTAAATTTGACTCTCTTCGCCAACCACCCCTTCTCGTCACCTCTCATCTTTCACCTTTCAACTATCACCTCTCGCTTTCCCAGTGCCCTCTCCCCCGCTCCCATGTCGGCTGTCACTGTGACCTCCCCCGTGGTCAGTGCCACCCAACGGGTCGTCACCAAGACCAATGGCGTCTCCTCTGCCGCCTCCGACGCCTCCTTCGCGGCCAACAGCATCGTTCTTAACATGGTCATCCGGCAGAACCCCTTCTCGGTGACGCTGGATTCTTCGGCCATGCTCGTCGCTGCCGTACTGCTCGTCGTGGGCATGCATTACCTACAGACCACGCTGCTCGAGGCCCTGATTGTCGTCGTACCCTTGGCTCTCCTCATCCGCAACGACTATCTCAATTTCCTGCTCCTCGGTCCCGGCGGCACTCCTCCGACCTTCCGGGGCTACCTCCGCCTTGTCTGGCTGCGCTTCTTTGCCCTGCGCGATGTCTACCACTGCCCTCCGGCTCCCGACCGCTCGCTCTCGCCCGCTCGCGGCATTCTCGCCGAGCTGCCCTACCGTCCGGGACCCCGGCCGCTCGTCGCCGGTCTCGCGCCCCAGCGCCAGCTCAACCAACAGGCCTCGCCGCAGTGCTACGATGCGCTTCGCGCCGCCGTCGAGCAGCTGGCCCGCGGCCATCCTAAGACGCTGTGCACGGCCACCTCGTGCATCGAGAAACACGGCTTCGGCCTGTTTGCGCGACACCCCGTCAATGTCTGGGGCCAGGGCGAGATCTTCCACATCCACGACCTGGAAAAGTCCATGCACATGAGCCTGCACCCGGACGACATCAAGGAGGTCCTTAACAAGGGCTGGGGCCAACGTCATCCGCTGGCCTCCACGCGCTGGGTCAAGGCGCCTCTGCCCCAGACCTTTGTCATGATCTATGCTCCACGCGGTGTGTACTTTGCCTCCTTTCGTAATAATAATAGGAAAACAAAACCCCTCTAGCTCAATACTAACCGGACAGATGAGAGCGACCTCCAGATCATTGCCCGCATCATCGAGGCGGCCGTCTGGTACACCATGGCTGAAAAAGTCGAACTGCGGCTGCCTGCGCTGAGCCTCGGGGCCTCCGCGTAGGCAAAAGCTGCCCGTTTGTGCTCGATGGGGCTGGCTGGCTGGCTTCTGTAGGTGTTCTCTGCCCTTCAGTGTTTCAGACTACTCTAGGAGCGGCTGCTGCCGGAGGCTACTCTGGCAGTTTTGACTCTTGCATTTCTAGACCGTTGCCTCTTCCACGACGACACAATACAGCCTCACGGCACCGACATCGTTATGATTATGAGACAGTATGATGACAACGTTGAAAATAAAAATAAAGCAACAAGATAAGAAGTAAGAGGGGGCACACAACGATGGTGGGAAACAGAACGTGGTTGGGAAAAGCAGTAAGCAAATTAGAATGGCACGGACAAGCACCGGAGATGGTTTACGTTTTTTTTCTCTTTTTTCCCTTTCCATGAACAAAACAGATGAAATATATAAGAATATATCACATCAACGTACATACTACGTCTAAACTAGCGTCTACCACGCCACAGCGTACAATATGTCCTAGGAAATGAGCCACAGAAGACAAGAAACTAGATTGTATTTTATGCCCCTGCAGAACCCGAACCCGCCCGCAACAAATCAATACCAACATATAAATAACGACGAACAAAGTACTTACAAGAAAGCGATGATGCAAAAACACAGAAAGAACAGGGCACGCCAAACCAAGGTCAAAGATTCCCAAAACCGTCGCCGTCTAAGCCGCCGCCGCGTCGTTATCGTCGTCTCCTTCCTCCTCTTCGCTGTCGTTCTTCTTTGACCGCCTGAACTTTTCCCGCCCCGACGCCACGCTCGCTTCCACAATCCGCCCGTCAAATGCGCGCCCGGCCATCAGCTGCACGCACGCCTCGGCTGCTGCCGCCGTCTTGAACTTGACGCTGACCACGCCGTCCTCCTCCTGGTCGAAGAGCACCACGTTGGTCACGTCGCCCAGCTTGGCGCACTCCTCGCGGATGTCCTCCTTGATGTCTAGCAGCGCCGCCGGGTCCTCGTCCAACTCGGCCAGCGTGAACATGTGCGTAAGGATCACCACCTTGTCCCATTTGGGGTGGTGGCTACTGCCGCTGCCACCGCCGCTGCCTCCACCGCCTCCACCACCGCCGCCTCTGTACCCCACGTCCTCCTCGTCGCTGCTCCAGTCGGCCAGCTTGGCGTCCAGCTTCTGTGTCTTCTTGATGATCTTTTGCTTGTCATGGTTGGCTGTTGCTCGGTTGCCGCCGCTGCTGCTGTTGCCGCCGTTGCCACCATTGCCTCCATGACCGCTGCCGTTGCTGCCTTTGGTGGACGGGGCGCCTCCCGCCGCTGTGGACCCTCCCGCCTCGCCCTCATTGCTCTGGTAGCTCGTCTTCTTGTAGCTCGCATCGGCCGCTTGCACGCGCATCCGCGGCGGCGGCGGCGGCGCCAGCGGTCCTCCCGAAGACGCCGCCGCACCCGGATGGAACC
This sequence comes from Graphilbum fragrans, assembly GCA_001513895.1. Taxonomy (NCBI): domain Eukaryota; kingdom Fungi; phylum Ascomycota; class Sordariomycetes; order Ophiostomatales; family Ophiostomataceae; genus Graphilbum; species Graphilbum fragrans. The sequence continues at coordinate 2,479,347 of LLKO01000001.1, forward strand.
GGAAGTCGGTGTCGTCGAGCAGCATAATGGCCATGTCGACGCTCTGCGGCTTGAAGAAGACGACGAGCGCGTCACCCTTGAATCGGCCCTCGGCGTCGGTGTACATCTTGATGCGCGGCCGCCCCGAATCGATTTCCTCCGCGATCACGCCGCACTTCCGCGAGAACAGCTCGGCTACCTCCTCGACTGTCGCATCGCTCGGCAGCCCTGTGACGTACACGGCCGTGTTCTGTTTGGGCCGTGGCGGCGCCTGTGCCTTGGCTCTCTTGCTGGGGGGGGGGCCGTTCGCGGGTTCGGCGTTGCTGTTGGCGTTGTTGTTGTGTTTTCGATTTGCATTTTTGCCTCCTCTCCCATTCTGGCTCTGCGACTGTTCCTAGGTGTGAGAGACTGATATTACGACAGGAGCCAGGAATATGCCAGTTCTACTACTTCCAACTCACCTCGTCGTAACCATAGGCCTGGTCCTGCTTTCGTTTTCTGTTGGCCGGTTCTGCACTGCTGCCGTAAGCACCAACTGGTGGCTGCTCTTCTGCCTCACCGCCACCCTCGATATCGTTGTCGTCTATGTGTGGAATCCATCGCTTGAGGCCCACGTCGAACTCGAATTCGGTGCCGTCGTCCTGTACTGCGATGTATTTGCCGTCTAGCCTGGAAAAGGAAATGCGTTCGTCGTCGTCGAACTGGGATATATCGGTCGGGAACGACCAAAAATCCGGCACCGCGCTGTCCGCCATCGTGTCCAAAGGTGTCGTGGCGGCCCGTTTGGCTGACTGTGCTTTCGCCCGTCGCAAAGTCGCTGCTGAGAAAACGTGAAGTTCCTGTGCTTGTATGTACTTGCATGTAAATATACCCACAGTTACCATTACTCGCTCCTGATTGGTCAAAATCCTTCTTAGCGCCTCCATACCAGCTTTAGCACCAGCAACCCCATTCGATCCACTGTTCAGCGAAGTTGATGTGACCCATACGAGTATTATGTAGTACAAGTACATGGGCAACTTGCTGAAAACATCGACCACATCGTGTAGATAGAGATTGCTATTGCACCAATAAATCCATTATCTAGCCACGACAACTAATGCTAGTTATGTCGTTGTCTGCTTCATAGCCTCCTTGTCCCAATCTTGCCATCTTCATTGAGAACTGTGACTTGACTACGGCTTCTGCTTCTTCAGCTTCTCCTCGACAGACGCCTTGACACCTTCCACAAAAGCCTCGACTGCATCGCCGCCGCCTAGTGGCATGGCGCCACCGGGCAGGAACCCGTGATTCTTAACAGGAATAGACAACGCCTCAGAAATACTGGGCAGCCCACCGTCCCGAATGGCCATCGTAAGGCTTGAGAGGCCTTGCGAAAACTGCGGGCTACGCAGCACCTTTTCTAGCAGGCTCTTCTTCTCCGCCATCGTCATGGCCGCTTTGGCCGCAGCCGCCGCTTCTGCCGTCGGCTCCACGAGATCACCGTTGTCGTCCTCCGTCGCCGTCTCCTGCTGACTCAAGATGAGCACCGTTGGCGGAAGGAAACTGAGCAGTCCATCAATATATTCCTCCGTCGCATTCCGGATCATGGGGATCGTGACAGACGTCTCCAGGAGATCATTCAACAGTGGGTACAGTTTGTCTCTTGGCTCGGCTCGGCTGCTGCTGGAGAAGCCCTGCTGGCCGGACAAAGAGGCCAGCAAATTGCGGACTGCCGTGGCTGCGTCTGGGGCAGAAGACGAAACTCTATCGGCAGGAGTTGGTTAACGTATTGTTGCGTAATGGAAGAAGGAGAAGACAGAAAGGAAGCGCTTGAGAAGAACGAAGAAGAGAGAAGACCGGATCTCGAGCATGAAGAACGCAAAGCAATTCTATTCTACAGGAGAAGAAGAATGAAACTTCCTCACCAAAGCCATCTCGTGCCTCGTTTCTTTTTTGTGCTTGTTGCCTCCCACTCTTCTTCTAGCTTCTAGTCCTTAGCAGACTCAGAACCGAATATCATGCTTGTCCTTCTCATTGCTTTCGTTCCCAGAATGGCTTGCCTAAATCAATACCACAAAAAAAAAACTCAACTCCGGTCTTGCTGATAAACGCTGCTGAATATCCATAAAATGTAAAGGTTTGTTTTCTTTTTCTTTCTTCCTTTTCTTTCCTAATCCCCTCTTCTCTTTGCATCTTCTAGCAATAATGTTCCCTGGCATGTCATATTTGGCAGGCATATGCTTTTGCTTCCGGCTTCTCTCTTCTTCACGCATCCTTCAACGCTTTCTATAGGGGAGATCGAACACCTACGCTCTCGCTCCGTCGGCGCCGCCTTCACGGGCGTCCTCACCCTCACTCCGGACATCGCCGCCAGTCGCATCGGGACCGGCACCGCCGGCGCTGCCGGTGTGAGGCTCGTTGGCATCTCCGTGGCCCTCGACGTCCTCCATGGTTTCGTCGTCGTCATCGTTGCCGTCTCGCCGGCGACCGCCGGTCGCGTTGCGGAGCTCTGCTAGCTCGTCGAGTACTTCGACCTCCTCGCCCTGTAGCAGCCGGTCGACGATGTCTCCTATCTTGCGATCACGGGGGCTGAGCCACGACGGGTTGCCGGAATCCGACTGCGGCTTGGACTGCAGCCAAAAGACGTGGCGGAGCGACGAAGAGCTGAACTTGAGCACGAAAATGCGGCCGTTCGTCTTGGCCGAGGCTTGGCCGGTAGATTCCGGCTCGTAGGGAACAAAATTGCCGTCGGTCGGTACCATCACGAGATCGAGTGGCGGTTCATCGTCAATGGACATCGTTCGAGGCCGCCAGCAAAAGTGGATGAGTTCTATCGCAGCCAGGCACGCAGCCCGGAGAGTCAGCGTACAAGCACCCAAGCAAGCAGACAGACATACGGAGTCTACTATATGCCTAGGGTCGTCGTAGCCATACCATCTTCAGAGTAGAGATACAGGAAACCCGGTTCCGGCAGGGCCTTGACCTTGTGAGGTGTGACGGAGGTCTAGCGCAGGCGCGGGATGTCAGTATCTCCCCGTTTCCTCCTTCCCTGCCCTTTCCACATGACCCATGTTACATGGGAGATGGCGGTAAACACTAGCCACAAGGCTCTCGGGGACACAACTCACGTCAAGCTCGCAGAGCCCAGCTCTGAACGAGATGATCGCAACTTTCGACATCTTGGCACCAAGAAGTTGTCTGCGGGAAGAGGAAGAAGAGGAGGGAAGAACGGCCTTTTGAAAGGAAAGAATAAATGACAAAAAAAAGGATTCTGATACAATTGCTGGTCCCAAGAATGCACGACGTAGATGGTCGTCGTCGATATATGGCTGTTGCTTTGGCCCAGTGTTGATGTTGTTAGCTGTTTGGTTTGGTGCGCACCCGTTGACAGTAGCTCCAAAGCTGCCGTTGTCCCTCCTCTCTTGCCTGTTGGAAAGGCTGCCACTCGCATGACGTTGGTCAGCCCCACACGGCCGTGCAGCTGGCTGCCAGGTGGCAGCCAGTCCTAGTTGTGGCTCAACGTCTTATCACATGACCGTGCTAGAGTCTAGCTATTTAAGGAATGGTGCTGAAAAGGCGGTCTTTCGCCCCTCCTAAAATTTGCGCCCGCACACTTTGGAAAATATCGGACTTTAGTGCCCACTGGCTTGATAGGGTTTCGTGGGCCGCCTATGGCTGACTGGGATTTTTTTAATTACCTTTTTTTTTCTTGTGGTTGTGCTATTTTTTCCCTCCATCCGTCTTTTGTGTGGCTCACCATCAATCATCAACACGCCAAACCTTTGCGATCGATTGTGAAAAAGGAGTCGAGATTACTCTCCTTTTTTAATCTGGTCTTTTTCTTCTGCAACCTTTTTCTTTTCTTTTCCCTCCACACCTCTCCTTCACGATGTCGGCGGCACACACAACGAAGAAGTTCGGCAAGTCCTCGCGGACAGTGCCTCACCACAGCCAGCGCGCTCAGAAGTGGTACCCGGCCGAGGAGGATTCGCAGCCCAAGCAGGTTAGTTTTTCTTCTTTCTTTCTTCATCAGAAAGAATCGCGTGGAGGAGGCAGGGCGGGTGCAGTAGAGAGACTGCGGAGGCTGGATAAAGCGACAAGAAACTGGAGGCCGAAGTCTTGTCGAGACGATGGCAACCCACAAGGCTGGGAAAGTCCAATCAGGAATGGATCGAACAAACAAAGACACATGGTGTCGAGAAGAGGAGAGAAACAATCGAAACAACCGAGACGGACACAACCACGAACAGCGCACCGAATCTACGAAACAACAGTCGACACTTCGAATCACGACAGAGCACATACCACACGAACAAGGAATGAATGGGGGGAAAGAGAATATGGGATTCTGTTTTGATGAGAGAGGAAGAAAGAAAGACGCACGCCAAAGAGATGAGAACAAGTCGTACTGACCATGCTTCACTGTCATAGATCCGCAAGACTATCCGCCCTTGGAACCCCCGCCAGTCCCTGCAGCCTGGCACCATCCTGATCCTGGTTGCTGGCCGCTTCCGTGGCAAGCGCGTTGTGCTCCTCAAGACTCTCGACCAGGGCCTGCTCCTGGTGACCGGCCCCTTCAAGATCAACGGCGTTCCCCTGCGGAGAGTCAACTCCAAGTACGTCATCGCGACGTCCGAGAAGGTCGACCTGACCGGCATCGACGCGAAGAAGATCGAGGAGATTGCGGAGCCCAGCTACTTCACCGCCGACAAGGCTAAGGATAAGGCTGGTGAGGAGGCTTTCTTCAAGCAGGGAGAGAAGCCGGAGGTACGTACTGAGAGCGAGATCAGATGGCAGCCATTCGACTGCCACCGAGGGCAGTGGAGATAGGGCTAGGCAAAGAGGCAGAAACTAACAACGCCCACAGAAGAAGGTTGTCAAGACCACCCGTGTAGCGGACCAGAAGGCCATCGACAAGGCCCTGCTCGCCAACATCAAGAAGGTCGACCTGCTCGCCAGCTACCTGTCCACATCCTTCAGCCTGCGCAAGGGCGACAAGCCCCACGAGATGAAGTGGTAAATTGCCCGCACTCCCTACGTTCTCAATGAGGAACATCGGCCCATTTCTGGTGTCATTCCTTCCCCTCTCCCAAGAGCAGTAGGGCCAGTGCCGGGACACCACCCAGGGCACGCCTTTCACCGCATGGCGACAGGGGAGAATGGTACCGATGGACTGAGTAGTACGAAATGACACCAGCGGGATAAAGACGGCAACGAATGAAGGAACAGGAGGAGGTGTTAGCAAGGTGACAACGGAACACATTTTGCTTTCAGGGGCGGGATGGAGCCGGGTTTCTGTTTATTTTTTATTGCAATTTCGGGTTGCATATGTGCTTTGTGTGTCTTCTGGTTGTGCGTGTGTGTGTGTGTTTGTCTGTGTTATTTTATTTGTCTTTTTGATCTCTTACAAACAACACACACGCCACGGGAATGGAAAATACAGACAAGCCTGTGCGAGGTGGGCACAAAAAGACAAAAACCCCCCCCAAGAAAAGAAAAAAAGAAGATATCCTTCCAAACAAAAAAAATTAGGGAACCATCTAAAAGGGTACATATATTGATAAAAAGACTCAACGACAAAGAAAGACAAAAAAATCTTGAAAAAATCTGGCTCTTTTCCTAAGTCTACGTGAGATAAGATGAAAGTACGAATCTCTCTCGACAGAATGACAGATTGGTTCATATTCATTTTTTATTTCCTACGAGTATACGTAAGTGCTACATGGGATGCTCGGTGAGAACGGATCTAACTCGTCTCTTCGTTACGCAGAGCGGTCTGCCCAGCTCTGGATCAAGCCTTCCGGCGTCGGGTCGTACTCTTTGAGCGTGACCTTGCCTGTCGCCTCGTCCAAGATCGTGTTGGCCTGGACAAAGACTTTGCGGGGCTGCTTGTTCTTGAGAACGACGTCACGGACCTTGGTGCCCCAGTATTCCAGGCCGACCTTGGACATCTTGTCGCCGAAGAAGGCGGTGCCATTGGCCACATCGGCCGTGGACTTGTAGATGTGGAGTTTCTGGAGGTAGTCTCCGACCGCTGCCAAGAAAATATCTTAGTACCAAAGTCTAAAATCAACGTATTCAACCAAAATAGGAGACCACAAAACACGAAAGCCAAAATAACAACACAAAATTATCAAAATAGAACTCACCTTTGCGACCGGTCGTTAGAATCTTCGAGCGGTCGAGCTTGATGGTTAGATCAGAAAGGTCGTCCTTTTCATACACCAGTTTGCAGAAGTCATCTCCTGCTTCCAAGAAGCACTGTTTCAAAGAAACCCGAGTTAGTACGCGTATTTTATAAGTTTTTGTATCACGAAAACAAATCTTACCCGAAGAATAGAGAACCGCGCCTGGCAATGCGGCTGGCCCCATTTTTGACCCTTGGGATCCCAGAACTCGACGGACACAAGGCCGGCACGAGCCATGCTGAGGTAGGAGGCATAGAGAATGTCACCGGCAGGGCCATCAATGTCGATAGACCCATCGCCAAAGCCAAAGATTTTGAGCACTGGGAACTCGCAGCTGAGGTACATGGCAACCAGCTCAGCACGGCACTCCTCATAGGCACCAGCCAAGCCGCCAAAGACAGAGCCCCAGGTCTGGCCCGGCTTGTACCAAGAGGTAACAGGCTGGCCTGTCAGCGGGCTCACAGGCGGGTTGGTGTGGTCAAAGTTGTACTCGCCCGGCTTCGTCTCCTGGAGCAGCTTGCCGCAGCCGTGGCCAGTCAGCTCGTGGAGGCCGACCTGGACCTCGAAAGCCTCATCGCGGTTCTTCTGGTAAATTGCGAGGTCCTCGTCGCGAATAAAGGGAATCTTTTCATTGGGGGCTTTGGCACTCAGAACGTTGCCTAGAGACACGTTCTTGAAGCCCTCCGTTTGGCGGATGTCGTCGTAGTTGGGGATGTTGATGCCCGCAGGGATGCCAGAGCCGGCAAACGTGAGCACCTCGAGCGAGGTGAAGTCGGGAGACAGGAACTTGTCCTTCTCAAACGCGGACGACCAGGGCAGCAGCGGAATCAGCTTGGGAGCCGCATTCACTAGCGCACCAAAAGCACGTGTGCGCTCCAGGTTCACCATGGCCACAAAGCCCTCCCACTCGCCGCGGGTGCCAGCCGGGTCGCGGTAGGTCTCAATGAAGCCAATGTTGGTCTCGACCATGGGGCCCTTGTCGCGGATCCAGAAGCGCTGGCTGTCCTTGAAGGCCAGCAGGGAGCCGTCGCTGAAGGAGGTGGCATAGGCTTCGTGCATCTTCTTCTCCGTCTCGTTGTCGGCATTCTCGGCCGCCTTAGCAATGTTCTCTGCGGCCACCGCCATCTCCGCGGCATAGTCTCCGTACACCAAGCGAATGGTGGCGCCGCTGAGAGGGCCATTGGTGTCGTTGATGGCAAACTCGGTCTGGTCAACGCCAATATCACGGCTGCTGAGGGGGGGGTTGGCGTTGCCCGAGGCGATCAGGAGCTCGAAGATCTTGGTGCCCTTCTGCTTCCGCAGACGCGTGTTCTCGGGTAGCAGCTTCTTCTCCTCCATCCACTTGGCCACAGCAGCGATCTCGGCCTTGGTGATGTCAGGAGAGTCGGGGTAGTACGTGGTCAGGTGGCCATCATCAGTGTAGCCGAGATGGAGCAGACCAGGGGAGTCGGCCGAGAAGATGGCGCCGTTGGTGGCCTTGTAGTGCTTCCCGGCTTCGGGAGAGGTGGCGGCCAGCGCAGCAAAGGCAGACTCTGGTGCTCGAGGAATGAACTTGGAATCGCCAAAGCTCTTGTAGTTGCCATTGTTGCCAAGAAACTGAGCTGTGTACTGGAGGAAGGCCGACAAGTGGGCATCTTCGATGCCGGCCTTTTGGGCCAGGCCTTTCCAGTCGCCATTGGCCGTCTTGTGGAGGGCCAAGATAAAGTCGAAGATGGACTCCGACTCAGGCGACACCTGCCGGAGGACGATGCGCGTGCCAGCAAATGAGGCTCTGTGCAAGGAGGGTCAGCTTAGCTCGGGTGGCTCTAATGCGGCGTGCCAGATAGTGCCGATATCTAAGGGCCCCCTGGACGGACGAGTAGGGAGGGGAGCTACTGCTAAAAATGGACACGGTGAAGGGAACAGAGACGCAAGCTGCGAAGTCGGCCCTCTGCTGAGCAAAGCAAAGACCAAAAAACCCCAAAAAGCAAGTATTAAAAGTAGTCTCTTACTTGCTGATATAATGGGAATAGCGTTTCTGGCTGTCGGAGAGGGCCTCGAAATGCTTGCCGATCTCTAGTCGGACCACACTGGGCGGTGCGTCAGCCAGGTATTGGCTGAGTTCTTGGGCGGTCAAAGACATAGCGGATGAGCTGGCAAAGGCGCGACGAGGGGATGCTGATGGTGATGGCGATCGGATTGTTGGCAGAGTTTGCGACAGCAGTGGAGATGCAGGATAGTTATGGACGAAAGAGATTAGGGCAGGGCTTCGAAGAGAGCAAACGCGCCTTCCAAACTGAGATGCGTGGCATAGGCGGGGAAGCATTGGTGGAGATCTCAGGAGGGGTGCACCTCAAACAGGAAGGCAGGCGTGCTGAGCTCGAACGGCTGGGAACGGGCTAACATTGACTGCCTGAAGCGGTATGTGGATAGGCAAAGCTGTCCGCGAACAGGCACAAAGCGCAAACGGGGTGCTGAGGTAATACATGTGGCGCAGTGCCTGCCTGAGCCACAGAGCCACATTGTGCCAGCTCTCGCGTGGATGGAGTGATGCTCCGTAGTAGTGTAGTTGCGGAATATAAGGCGGCGAGCTAGCAGCACCTGAAAAAAAGGCGGGAATCCGTCCAGTTCGCTGCTACTGCAGGCTGGCGGACGACTAGCCAACTACCGGACACATTTGCCTTGTTGGACGAGGAAAGTGAGCACACGAGCAAAAAGCGAATCAAGGGAGCTACGACCTGTATGTATGACTGCGACTACATACATACGAGGACAGCTGTTACAACGAGCAATGAGACTAAAAAAGCTCCCTCTCCCTGGCCGCGGGCTGCTGATACATCGCACCAGACTGATACAGACTACGAACGGAGCAGAAGATAACCAGAAAGTGCTGAGTTGCTCCTGTGGGTCACGATGAAAGGACCCGACGTTCCGCAGACAGGCGGACGGACAGCGATGTCGGCGAATGGCCAATAACGACCAGCGCAAATGAAATGAGAGGGACGGGCTGGGGCCTAGCAAGCCAACCCTGCGATCATACACTCCTGGGACGATACCGGACGCTGGGTCTCGCAGCTCATTTGCGGCCGCTGCGGTTTCCGGCCGACCTGCTCTCTTTCCGGGCATATTTTTTGTTGCTTTTTTTTATCCCTCTGGCGCTTCTGCATGTCTTGTGTTTTTGTGTTTCTGGCGGTGTGCATGAGAATGTGCTGGAGTTGTTGGGACGGCTCAGATCTGCGTGTTAGCCGCAACAAATGTACGTATGCCCGCATGCCGCATGCCGCATGCCGCATGCCGTATGCCCGTGGAGAATTACGCATAGCTCTCTGTCGGCCGGGACTCGCTGAGACAAAAAAGCCAAGGAAACATGGCCTTGGAGACAGGAGAAGGAGGACGTAGAAAGCAAGGCTTATAAGACAGCACGTTACTCCGCCGTAAGAGAGCAACTACGACGTATATCGTTGTACAGGTCGCCAGCATCCGTACAGCTGTCTACCTTGTATCTACATACTCGTACTCCGTACTCGTACAACCAGAAAAAGGGGGGCTCGAGGACAAACAGGGATGCTGCACAGGGGCACTCGAACCTGCAGATGGCACCGATGCTGTGCAGCTGGAAAGCAGGCAACGTGACCGTCAAACTGTGCGCCAGGAGCAGTTTCTATGACTCCTGGAATGCTGGCACTGACGCATGTCGCAGGTGCCCTCCGCTGTGATTCGTGGCGCACCACGACGAGGATTGCTGGAGGATGCCTCATCTACGTAGACATGCAGTACCTCGATGCATGTACCTCTCCGTTTTGTTGGATTTGGCGGTGAGGGACGGCTGCAGCTTGTGGGTTGCATGCAGCAGTCAGGACTTCCGGATGGAGCTGCCACAATTGTGACCTTGCACCTTCTAGCATGTACGTACCTCCTCGTTTGTCTGTACATGCGAGGTTATGTGAAGCGGCGTGCGTACGAGTAGTTGTACGTCTGAGTATGTATACGTCGTACGTTATAGTTGTGTATATACTCGTACGGGACGCACATATACTTTGCACTCAAGCCACACACCCCCTGTCATCCACACAGTTGGCAGCCCAATCCGTTTGCATCCTTTTGCCGTCGCCATTTTGCCAAGTACTGTCAAAGTCGGGTCTCCTCGATCGTGCCGGCAACCCCGCGTAACCCCTCCTTGTCGTTGTCTTTTGTGTGTTTTGTTGGGCGTCGCGAGCACATCGAGTGTGCTTGGACTTTTCGTCTTTTCTATTTGATTTTGCTCACCGAGAGGAGCAGGAGCTTGCGTTGTATTCCGCGGGCTTTGAATTAGTGAACGTATATTACGGTATGCCGTTGTACATGCGACTACTGCGTGCTTGTAGCTACTCGTTCTCCGTACGAGTTACGGATTGCGGGTGCTTTGCTAGCCTTCAGTATGGAGCTGGCAATCGACCACGAGGACATTATAGCTACCTAGCAGTTCGCTGTAGGAGGGCCCTCTGTGGAGCTGGCCGAGTGCTCGTACGGAGCCACATCTCTTACATGCTCGTAACTACAGGCCTGCAAGCACGGAGCAAAGTCGACATCGTGGTCGTGTGCACGACGTACGGAGTACCCTCCTGCATAATGCACGGAGTAGTGGCGATTACGAGCGATGGCGAGCCAGGACTGGGGAAGAAAGGCCCGCTAAGGCTAAAATTGCGAAATGCCCAAGCTGGGGCGCGTGCACAAATCGTCTTGTGCTGGAATGGACCAACAAGCAGCGGTGTGATCAGCTCTTTACGTACATCTATGTACTCGTACCCCCAAGTACTCCGTACACACCGCCTTGTACTCCGTTTCTCCCCCCTCTGTCTACCGGCACGGAAGCCGAGCTGGGCCAGGCGTCGCCGCGTGACCGCCAGAAACTTTTTTCTAGTTCCAGGGGGGCGGAAGACGAACGGGCTTTGTTGGTCCTGTTAGGAGCACCTGCTGTGTGCGGGAATAACCACAAAATGACTGCTCAGGTGAATGGACACACCGGCCTGCGCGAGGCGGCCTTGGGACCGATCCGTCCGTTTTGCATTGGGCATACGCTAGGGAGGACGAGGAAACTGGGAGGAAGTGTACAACAACGGCCAATTGTACGAGCGTGTACATACATGCTCGCGCTCGTAAGTACAGAGCAACTACGGCTGACCAACAGCACGAGGTACGACCCGCGACTGGACGAACAGGTGCGAGAAGCTGGCTCAAACTGGTGCCTTTTGCTCCGGTGTTCGCTCTCTAGTGCACTGTAAGATCCCTTGGAGTGCTCGAATGGAGGAAAATCATGCACTGAAGCCGATTGCCTTCCTGGCTGCGGACGCCAAAGCGTCGCCGTCACCCCCTTTCGTCCTGTTTCGTACGGTGGCTTCCGACGTCCCATAAACAGCTTTTGCGCCAACCCCCCACGCGGCACCAGTACAGCTGCATTCAGTTAGGCTGTTCGAAGCGAGGGGGGTTCTACGACTCGTACGGAGCCCATGTCCCATTATTAGTTACATTAGTATGCTGTCCAGGCCTTGATCGGTGTCGGCGTAGTCGCTGTCGGAGTCGTATACATAGTCGTCGGAGTCGTATGCAGTCGCTGTCGGAATCGGAGTCGTGGAGCCGCAGTTTGTAGTCAAGGGCGGAGCACAAGTACATAGAATACGAGTACGCGCGCGGAGGTACCGTTTGTCGGAGCCTTTTCTAGCAGGTCGTTGCGCCGTCTATTGCCAGCAGGCAGTCACTAGTGCTCAAATACACAGGACACCACTGGGCGCCAGTACCCACGGCATTTATGGGGCAGACAGTTAGCCGGGAAAATACATACATAGGGCAACCTTCGCCGAATCGCGCCAGAAGAGTTGGAAGTATAACGGGTGGAAAAGCCATCCGCCCATCCATCCCACACGGGCCCAGACCACAGGCGCCAGACGAGCAAAAGCACCGTTTGGGCCGCGGCAGGTGGAGGGTGTCGCTGTGGCCATTTCCTTACGTGTACGCTGTACCAATGGATTCCAAGATGGCTGGCTGTAATGTGTACGGAGCACATGTATCTCGCTCTAATACCGAGTGCACCGATTCAGTCCTGCGACTCGCACCTTCTGGGCAGATTCGCTCCATTGTTCTCCCGTGTGGGGAAGTACTTGGAAGACGGTACCGTACCAGTCACTGACAGTGCCCCACTCGCTGCAGGGGACACAACCCAGTGACCATTCTCCCACTCTTCCTTAGCGAGCCGGGTGCTGAGAGGCCGCCACTGTTTCCACTTTTGCTCTTCCTGGTCGCTTGCACTGTGGCTTTTTCCGCCTACAGCCGGCGCCGTCTCCGTGCGAACTGCCTGTGTTGCTGGACATTGAGCCGTCGCAGGAATGTAAAAATACATATACAGAAGGTCACCACCGCCTGTAACCGGCAGGTGTGTGTCGGTCGTCGCTGTAGCTGCGAAGTCGTTGTATTTTCACCCGAATGGCGGGTGACCGCTCGCAGACGCCCGACGCGCCTTACAGAATATTACAGGCGTCTTACAGGCACCCTACAGCGGTACAGCGGCACGTACAGCGCACTAATGGCTGGGCGTGCATTGCCGCCCTGACCGGTACGTACTGCCCTATAGCTACGACAGAACAGGTATTTCGCGAGGTACTTGGCTGTTTGTATACTGCAGGTAGCCATGGTTTTGCCGTCTTTCTCGTATTACAGTCCGTTTCACACGCCCTGTGCCCCCAAATAGCACCCCCTAAATGCCACCCTTCTACCCCGGCCGCCCCCCAAATTCGGTACATACAGAGGGGAAAACTGAATTTTCTTTTGAAAAAAACTTCAGTAAACCTTGTCCAGCCCCCAACCTTGTTCGCACACCCCCCCTCTCCCCCCCCGGCAAATAGCAAAATAGCAAAGAGTACATGGAAAGTGAAAAGAGGATAAAAAAAGGAAGGGTAAAAAATGACGAGAGTGACGGGAAAAGAGCAAAGAAAAACGACAGAAGTGAGAAAAAAGCCCGTTGTTGGGCCGTGTATGTTATATGTGAAAACGTATAAGAGGGCTCGGTAGAGGCCTAAAAGCAAGGCGACAGCCGGCCGTGTCTTTTTGACGATGGAATGCGAACTTTCTCCGTCATGGTTTGATTTTTTCTTTCTTTAAATTTGCTCCATATAGACGGACCATGACTACGAACTACTTTCGTACGAGTACCTTTTGACCGCATAATGCCTGTCCTCGGTTTTCTTAGTGCCTCTAGTTAAACCTTCCCACCGGTCACTTTTTTCTCCCTCTTCCCTCCCACGACGTATATAGTGGCCCGAAACCGCTTCCTAGACAGCCGGGGCAAACCCGTGTTCTTTTATTGTTCATGTTCTACCCATTTTGCATTCTGTCGCAAACGCCTCTCTTGCATTTATGACGTCTGGATTCCTCTGCTAAATCCCAGCTCTTAAACAACACATTGCTCTCGTCACTTCTGCCTCCCGTTTTCCCTTGCCTCCTTCCCCCTTACCAGCCTTAATAGCACTCGCTGCCCTGTACTTACAGCGCTCTTCTATCCGCTATCCTTCCGCCCATAGCCGCTGTAATCGCCACCGTTTACAGCACACCTGACTTACACGGACAAGCGCCCAGCATCGCCGTTATTGTTCAAAGTCTTCACGGCCAACATTAAGTTCACGGCTTTCCCCAAAGAACAGCGACTACCCATTCATATATATTTCCATATATATATTGGGCCTTCGCTAGACGAAAACGACGCACCTAGGCACTGCCAAAGCATATTGCCGGACTCTCTCGCACTCACCGACGGCTCCTAGAGCAAGACCACAGCACACGTAGCAACAAAGCCAAAAGCCGCCAAAAAGGCTCATCATCCCATCCTGACCACGACACCAGAAATCAAACCGGGGGGAGACGAGGACGACAGCTGCCCTACAACAGTAGCAGAACGGACGATTGGCTTCTAAGGAAGGACCTGCTATACACATATTCTATTTTTTATCAAAATTGCACAAACAAACTCTCACACACACCCACACATCACCATGTTGTCCTCATATTCTCAGCTGCCGGCCTCGACGCCGGCGTCACCCAAGGCCGCTGTGGCACACCTGCAACACGCCCACTCGACCGTCAACAGTGTTGTCAATGGCCACACGCGCATAGGCAACTGCCACCACATCTGGCTGGTCACCGGCCCGGCTGGCTGCGGCAAGAGCACGATTGCCAAGCACCTGGCGAACAGCCTGAATCTGCCCTATGTGGAGGGAGACGAAGTGAGTCATTGCTGCGTTTTCTTGTTCTATGTCTTTACGTTCTGTGTTCTTCTGTGTACTAACAGACCAGTTCCACCCCAAGGCCAACATTGAAAAGATGAGCGCGGGCATCCCGCTCAACGACTCCGACCGCTGGGACTGGCTGACGGCGCTGCGTGAGGAGTCGATGCGGCAAATCTCCGAGGGCCGCAACGAGGTGGTGCTGACGTGCTCGGCGCTCAAGCGCAAGTACCGCGACGTAATCCGCGTGGCGCCGTACTTCAAGACGGGCGTCAGCGTGCACTTTGTCTACCTGCACGCGCCCGAGGAGGTGCTGCTGTCGCGTGTGGCCGGGCGCCAGGGCCACTACATGAAGCCCGACATGGTCCACAGCCAGTTCGAGGTGCTAGAGCCGCCGCAGCCCGACGAGCTCGACGTCATGTCCTTTGACGTTAGCCGCCCGCTCGAAGATGTCCAGGCCGACGTCCTGCGCCAGGTCCAGGACCTCATCGACCGCGAGTCGTCATAGTGATGGTGGTCGTCGTGTGACTCCCGCATACGAACAGGGGACGAGAGAGCGGATGAAAAAGTGGTGCAGCATTATGCGTTTTTGATTCTTTGTTCCGGCTTGCTTGTTCCGTTTCTGTTTCCGTGTTTCCTGCCCGTTCTCACTGATGTCTTACGCCATCTTCTCACCGGGGGCCCCTGGCTCTCCCGTTTCATGAATGTGGCTGCTCACCGAGCCGCCTTGACGTTCCGTGCATTTTTGTTGGCCCGCTCTTCTCTTGCTTTCCTCATTCGACTCATACATTCTGGGAAGGACGGACATGACAACCTCGGCGTTGCTGCTTTTTTCGCACATATATTTTACTTTTTAGTTTCCATCCTCATCCCGGATCTTCTTCATTAGCATTTACACTAGCTGCCTATCTATATCTAGGCACGGCATCTATAATTGACTGGATGACTTTCTATTAGACACATCTTTGCCCAACATGAATTGTGATATCTCCACGCCAATATTCGCAGTGGTAATAAGTCAAATAAGAATATATACACAGCCCTCTATAATAATGATGCTAGGCAGCACTATATACGCAGAATGCACGATCAAACCCGGTCTACCGCAACTGGACAACCATCATGTCTGGCTTTTCCACCAGCTGCCGCACAACTTCTGCTGCGCGTGCTACTGTCGCCCCGTCCACGACCCGGTGGTCGGCACTGAAGCTAAAGTGGCAGACGTGGCGTTTGACGATGCGCTGGCTCGCGGGCCCCTCGCCGTCGTCTGAATCATCCGCAAAGGCTGGCACTGTTCGCAGCCGTCCTATGCCAAGGATAGCCACCTCTTTCTCCACCACGACAGGGCTGAGGTACGTGCCGCCAATGTTGCCAATGTTGGATACCGTGATCGTGCCGCCCTGCAGGTCCGCCACAGACAGCTTTCCCGCCTTGGCGAGACTCTGCAGCCGCGTCAGTTCCGCGGCAATCGAGAGGACGCTGCGGGCGTTGGCATTCCGCACCACCGGCACCACGAGGCCGGCCGGGGTGTCCATGGCCACCCCAACATTGTGCTGGCTGCGGTACACGATCTTGGGCTTGCCCTCATCGACTGAAGCGAGGTCCACGCGGGCGTTTAGAATCGGGTACTGGTTGAGCGCTATGGACACGGCCTTGATGATAAAGGGCAGGTAGGACAGCTTGGTGATGGGCTCTGTGTTGCTGCCGGCGCCGAGAGGGGGGAGAGCTGTGCCAGGCCTGGCCAACGCATCATTGAGGCGTTTGCGTAAGCTAAACAGCTGCGTAAAGTCGATCTCGTCGGCATACAGGAAGTGTGGGATGGCGAGAGACCTCGTCATGGACTTGAACATTTGCAATTGCGTCCCAATGAGTGGCACCTCTGTCTCCGTCTGAGCAGCATTCAAGGCATCTGAGCTAGCAGCCAGGACGGGAGCCGAAGCTGAAGATGCCCCAGAAGACGCTTCGCCATTCTTTCTTGCCTCCACAAAGCGGTGGATGTCCTCCTTTAGCACGCGGCCGTCCTTCCCAGTTCCTTCAACCTGCGTAATATCCACACTCAGCTCCTTGCATAGGTGCCTCACAGCCGGCGTGGCCAGCGTCGAGCCAGTAAACTTTCCCCTGGGTGGTCCTTGTGGGTCAGCTGCAGCCGCTGGAGCTGGCTTTTGTTCTCCTCGTGATGGTGGCTGCTGCTGTGCTGATGCTTGTGAGGGCTCAGTAGCAGTGAGAGTGGGAGCTGGGGGTGTGTCTTTTGACGTGTCTACACCCATCTCGTCGACAATGTCAATGTCTACAAACGGTTTGCCGACCTTGGCCATCTCTCCCGCCTCGTAGTGCAGCTTCTTGATAACACCGGCAAACCGACTGGTGATTTCCACTGAGGCCTTGTCACTCTGGACCTCGCATAGTGGCGAGAATTCCTCGACGCGTGCGCCTGGCTTCACAAACCACTGGATGATCTCACACTCCACAATGCCTGCCAATCCGCACAGAAGAACAATTAGTACCATTCGCTGCTTTATGAGCTGCCATTCCGCTGCTTCTCCCGAAACATACCTTCACCAATGTCTGCCAGCAGCACTGGCTTCACCGCGAGCAAAGGCACCGAAGAATGGAAACTCCTGGTCGTTGCCGGTCTTGTGCGGTGATAGACACCAAATGCAGCAGCCGGTCTCCTCGATGGTGTCGTCGCAATTCTGTAGGCGGCTGCTGACAGAGACCTTGGTGGCCGCAGAACGCGCGAGCCTCGTGGGAGAAACATTGTTATTGTTTCTGCACGATGCGTGTGTAAGTGGAGGAGGAAACGCGAGGTACAGAACCGGCCAGCTTTATTGTTCCCAACAGCGAGTGGCACGTTCCGCCCTAGTTATTTGATACTCGTCAAAGCAAAAAGTGACAAGAGTGCTTCCCGAGACGTTCGAAGGGGGCGACAGTGGCTGACGCCGGCTTATTGCAGTCTTGCATTGGAATTGTCGGGGAAGTGACATTAGTGGACAGCCAGCGCCGTGGATAACCGAGAGGCAAGAGAGCGTTATCAGCTGTAGTGTCCGACGTAGCGACGGAGACGTTCCTTAGTGGAGTTGGGGGATCGTTCAGGTACCCTGCGCCCTGTAACTTCTCCGCATTTCGGCACGAACCTGGAAGGCGGTGGGGAAGGAAAGAGCGTGGCGGCAGAAACTTTCTCGCTACGGAGTACGAGTCCCGGGATTCGGCTGGGCAAGAGCAACAAAAAAGAGAACAAATTGTCAATAGTCTACCTCCCCCCAGGCCTAATATTGAGCCTCCGCTCCTTTGCCTCCACCTCCACAACGACGAACGCCGATTCGAGTTCCGGCCCCCAGCTGCGACCATTCCGCTTCTGGCGCACTCTTGGGAGGGGGACGCGAGGAACACATTCCAATGGGGCCACAGTCTATAGCCAGCCGCAGAATTAGCTGTACGGCGATCTCGAGCACGAGGAGGAAGCTCTGGACAGCTTCGTCGCGGCCCTCGTCTTCGGCTCTCTTCGCCGCGACACAGCTCTCGGCGTCCAGGGCCGCCTCATCCCCCTCATGTCTCGTGTGCCAATGGCACGCCTTTTCCACGTCTCGCGTCCTCCGGGACATACCACCCCCCCCGAAACCTGACCCGCCCTTGTCGACCGATGCGCCAAGTCCTCTAGCGAATGCACCTCGATCGTACGGCAAACGGACGGATGAATTCACACCGACACCGCTGTCCCGGCCCATTGGCATGCCGGTGCCGCCGCTGGCGGGCGAGAACTCGGGCATCGATGCGCGGTCTCTCAAGCAGCGCCGCGACGACTTTGTCGACTACGACAAGCACCTCGCCCGGCGAGCGGAGCTGTAAGTTCAGCTCGATGTACCTGAGCACAACCACATACACAGAGAGCGCGAGGCTAACTGCTGCAGGAAGAGCCAGATCACCCGGCCGTACTTCCGCGACTGGTCCAACCTGCAGTTCCACCGCGGCAAGACCTTTATTGCGCCGCCGCGCCTCTTCCGCGCCGATGTCTCGCTCTTCTTCCCCAACCTCGTCGGCCAGCGGCTGCTGGCCGCCGACAAGACGGCCGCCTCGGCGCTGACCGACACGACGCCGATGCTCGAGAACAGCGCCGCCACGGTCGTCGCGCTCTATAGCAGCATGTGGGCCGAGAACCAGGCGCGCAGCTTTATTTCGCCCGAAGCCAACCCGGAACTGGCTGCGCTGCTCAAAGCAAGCAGAGGCGCCGCTCAGCTGGTGCAGATCAACATCGAGGAAAACGCCGTGCGTGCGTGGCTGGTCCGGCAGTTCCGCGGCTCGCTGCGTCGCCGCCTCGACAAGGAGGACTGGGAGCGGTATCTGCTGGTGAAGCGCGGCCTCACCGACGACATCCGCGAAAACATTGGCGTGCTCAACAGCAAGGTGGGCTACGTCTACCTGGTGGACCGCCACTGCCGCATTCGCTGGGCTGGCAGCGGTCCGAGTGAGCTGGAAGAGCGCCAGAGTCTAGTCAAGGGCGTGCAACGCTTACTGGCTGAAGCCAAGGCGTAGACGTTTCGGCAGCATGCAGTTTCCTTCGGGTACACCTCACGGCCACCTCTCTCCTCATATACCCCCTATCAAGAAAGTCTTGTGTATATAGTAATGTACAACGTTAAATACAAAGAACCCATACGGAAAGAGCAAGGCACGCGTACAGCACAAAACACGGGGAACAAGTATGAAATGCCCGCCATCCTGCCCACAAAAACAACGCCTATGATACCATCCTGTATCGAGAACCCGCCATCTGAAAGTGTAGAGAAGCGACCACTGGCCTGTGCCCAAGGGGAAAGTGTGCGATGCTAGTATATGTATGTATGAGGAAAAAAGGTATCAATAAAAAGATGGAGAAAAGTTCAGAGGCTGGCCAATGCAGAAATGGATTCGTTTTTTCCCTCCCCCGTTGCATGGGCCTTCTGCCCTTGCAGCCCTGCGCCCCGTCTCTGGCCCAGACCTCACATAAAGAACCAAAAGACGAAAAAGCACATGGCAATAAACGAGCCCATGATGATGCCGTCGCGCCGCTTCTTAGTGGAAATGCGCCCGATCAGCGTGTTGATCCCCGGCACCTGGCCGGCAGCCAGTGTGATGCGCCGGTTGATATTGGCGAGCGTCTCGCGCTGGAGGCCGAAGTTCTCGTTGACGGAGTACGCCTGGCTCAGCACGCTGTCGACCATGTCGTGGCTGCGGTCGATGCGGCTGCGCTCGCCGAGCATATATTCGGCCTCGGCCGCCTCGGGATTCACGCCGTCGCCGCCACTCGTACCAGCACGGTAGGTGCTGATATCTTCGCGGACGTGAGCCAGCAGATTCGCGCGGTCACGGGCATCGTTGAGTTGGCTCTTAAGGCGTGCAAGGTCTTTGCGGTGCTCCGCCAGCTTCTCTCGCAACAGCGCGAGGTTGTTTTGCTTGACGGCCGATGCGGTCAGTGAGGGGTCGGAGTCGAGGATGCGTGAGAGTTGCCGAATGATGCCGTCTCTCTATTGCGCCTTGTGTTAGAATCCAAAGTAAAGAAAGAGGAGATCTTCACGTCCACCCTGGCCTCTTGATGCTGCCTTTGCGGGAACACAACGGCACCCACCTTCTCTAGTATCTCTTGTAGCTTCGTCTCGGTTTCTCGCTCTTTCTCGCCCGGCTTCACTGGTATGGAAGAAGCTGTGGATAACTGCGAGTATGTCTGAAGCAAGCTCTCTGTCTATTCCAAATCGGAGTACTGTCAGTCACTCATCCAAATAGCTGACATCGGGGTTGACATTCAGCTGCAGTGAACCAAAGGGCCCAACAAACCTGGCTTTCTAGTGACCGCACTTGCTGCCGGAGCTGGGTCCAGCCCGAGTTCCCGGACGTATTCGCCATAAGGTATGATGGATGAAGATGGAGGACAAAATGGAGGTAGCTGAAGACAGCCTTTGTTCTTGTTGGATGTCGGCTCTCCTTGTTTGAAGGAGGCCGCGCAGCGAATACGGAGGAACAATCGACGCGAGCTGTGCGTTAGCACTTGAAAATCAGCGTGGGGGAAAGAAGCCGGTCGGTGTTTTTTGGGATGCCAAGTCGAAATCGCAGAAATAGTCGTCAGGAGAGCAATGGGAAACGACGTAATCGCAGAGGCGTATGCATCCGGTATACGCAGTTAGTTGCAGGTCACAGGCCCCTAAAACCGGTGCTCAACGTTTCGCTACGCCCGCTTTGTCTCGTTCTAGAATAGCGCGCCCGACCTGGAGCTGGCGGCGGAATTTTATGGCTCCGAAAGCCGAGAAAATGCACTACCACGTGATCATGCTGAGCTAAGACGACCACCGCCTGCAATAGGGCTAATCGACCCTAAAATTTTTTCCTTCTAGAGGGGTGGGCTCCGTGCTAAGTCTAAGGAAAAAAAAGTGCAAGGAAAGTTTTCTTCCACCACCCTCACATCGACTCTCGCGGACCACGACATCACCCAGTTCACAACACACGTCGCGAATCCAACCATCTCGACAACCCCCTCTCACAAAATGGTACGTTTATGATTGCATTTGCATTGCTGGCAATGCCGATGCCAGTGTAGAGGACGATTCCAGGATGTATCCGAGTGCCTCGTGCATGCCGTCTTTTCCCATTCCACCAAGCACGACAACCACGCTTCCATAACAGACGAGCCATCTCTCTCGCGCGATAGATGTGCAAAGAACGAAGCCGACGGCTCTACAACCGGAAGGAGTGAGAAGTCCGGGGAGCGCGTGAAGGCGGGAGACGAATGCTCGACACGGAAAGCGACCGCATAAAATGATGGACGAACGGGGCACGGGCACGACGAATACATCCTGCGAATGCTGTCGGCATTTTTTTGCTTGTTGCTATTCTATTTGACAAGCATGGCGGCTAACAGTGTCGCAGTCTACGAGCAGAGTCAAGGCTGGCCAGCTGTGGCCCAAGAGCAAGGACGAGCTGGTCAAGCAGCTCGGTGAGCTGAAGACTGAGCTGGGCCAGCTGCGCATCCAGAAGATCACCTCTTCCGGCTCCAAGCTGAACCGGATGTAAGCATTCCCTGTCGCGCTTCTCTTCTGCTGCCACACGACGCAACTAACACATGCAGCCACGATGTCCGCAAGTCCATCGCCCGTGTCCTGACCATCATCAACGCCAAGCAGCGGGCACAGCTGCGCCTCTTCTACAAGAACAAGAAGTACCTCCCCCTCGACCTGAGAGCGAAGCAGACCCGCGCCATCCGCCGGCGGCTGTCCGAGGAGGATGCCTCCCGCAAACTGGTGAAGACCAAGAAGCGGTTGTCCCACTTCCCCCAGCGCACCTTTGCCGTCAAGGCATAAAGGGAGCAAAACGGAGACATGAACCAAACCACCCCATGGAAGAACCCAAAAAAAATAATAAACTTTCACAACAACCCTGGAGCAATCATGTGATTTTTATGTGTATTTTTCCTTGCCTGTCTGTTCCTCATCTCATCTCCTTGACCTATCGGCAGGGAAGAAGGACGGACACGGGGTCGGGTACCGGGGGGGAGCAGAAAGCGTTCGTGGGCTGAGGCGCAAGGGACAAGAAGCAAAAAAAGACGGAGAAACGACTGGGGTGGCCAACGACTTCCTATATTACTGTTGCTGATTTTTCTTTGTTTTTTTTTCCCATTTCTTTTTTTCGCATAACAAAACCAAAAATCTGGATGGGCTGGAGGGGAAAGCGACAATAGAAGAAAAGAAAAAACAGGGAACCAACTCGTGACGGAACAGCAGGAATGAAATCAGAACTTTTTTTCCCATGATCCCCACGCAGTGCTCTCTGTCTCTCTTTTCTCTGTTGTTCGTGGGCTGGCTGGCCTATTTGGCCGGCGTTGCTATTTGTTTGACTCGACCTCTTCTTGTATCCCCCGGACAGAGTGAGTGAGAGGGGGGAACGGAAACAAAGAAGAACGGCAACAAGGCGGGACGGAACATGCTTCGTTTTTTGTTTTTTGTTTTGGAGGACACGGCGTGGTTTCCGGTATTTTCCTGTCTTATTTCTTGTTTCCCGGGGTCTCCCGTCTCCTGTCTTGCGCAGAAGAGGCACTACATAACAAAAAACCCGAATAAAAAAAGTGTAAACCGTCATTGCCTTGTTACTGTATCGTAGCCTTTTTTGGTTTGGCTCTAAATCTAACGCCGTACTCATGTATGCCTGTATCTGTAGCCTTGCCATCTGGGTTGAATAAACAACGACAAAAAACAAACTCATCGCCCAATGATCGCATGACGTGCTCAACCTATCGCCCCAAACGCATTCCCCAGTTTCCTTTCTCCTTGCCCCTTTTTGTGTCTCTTCCGGTCATCGTCATCCCAGTTATACCGTACCAAACTCTTACCAATGGTATATGCATTTTCCCTCTGATATATCCTAATTGTGCCAACGCATATCTACGAACACCTAAAGAGTTGCCCACCTACGCCATCTCAGCAGGCGCCGCCACCGACAGCGGCGACGGACTAAGACGGGCTTTGCTGTGCTGGGTGCTGTGGCGGCGTAGCTGGTCCTTGCGGTGGAAGTGCTTGCCGCAGCCGGGAAATGTGCAAACGTAGAGACCTTCGCCAGTGTGGATGCGCTTGTGCTTGGACAGGTTCGACGACTCGCTAAACTCTTTTTTGCAGTAGGGGCACTTGAGCGGGCGGACCTTTGTGTGCGTGCGAATATGCATAGCTGGCGGTTAGCAGCTAGTTCCGCGACACTCATTTTTCATAGCAGTACCAGGAAACACTTACTCAAGGCACTGTGCTGACGAAAGGTCTTGCCACAAATGTCACAGGAGAGCGGTTTGCTATCCTCGTGGATCAGCTTGTGCTGGAGGAGAGCCTGGTTGGCGGAGAAGGACTGATGGCAGATGTCGCATAGGAAAGGTTTGTCTGTGATGTTAGCACTGTCGTAGGCCTAGGGCAATCTTGTTTCTATGCGTGTTTACTCACTTCCGGTGTGCACTTGCATGTGGCGATCGATCTTGCTCTTCTGCGCGAAGCCACCCTTGTCCTCGCCGTCGCGACGTTGGCAGCCGAACCAGCCACAGGAATAGGTGCCTCCAGCGTCTCGCTTGAGGTGGTGTGTATGTGCGGCGAGAACGTGCTTGTGGAGATCAGCAGCCACCTCGAACTGCCGTCCACAGGCGGTTCCGCTAGGCGTGTCGCACCAGAAGCACTCGTGCTTTTGGGGTTGGCCGTCAGAGGCAGTTCCGGAGGCAGCTCCAGTTCCGGCACCAGCCGACGCCATGGTAGGCTTCGACTCGAGATCCATGTCCATGTGCATATCGGCCCCGTGTTCAAGGTCGAGGTCGAGGCCAAGACCTAAGTCCAGATCATCAAGGCTATGGGTAGGCTCGGTTCGCTCCTTCTTAGCTATAAAACCGCCTGCTACCATACCCCCGGTGGGCGTGAGGGGAGAGGCCGGCTCTGGCTCCATCAGGCCCACCGTAGACGGAGTGCGGAGCAGATCTTGGGACGAGGAGGACGAAGCCGCTGAGGACATGAGGCCCGGAGCGTGTGTATGGGTATGATAGCCATGACTATGGTTATGGCCATGAGCATGCCCTTGATGCTGGTTGAGGAAGCCGTGGGCGGCGTTGGCGGCTCGTTGCGACGAGGAGGACACCGCTGTTGGCGGCAGATAGGCCATGCTGCCCTGATGGTCGTTCCAAAAGTGCTGGATCATGGCCTCGCGGTTAGGCAGCTTGGCGCCGCACTGAATGCTGTCGACAGCAGCAGACGAAGCACCATCGTCGCCAGACATCATGAGGCCGAGGTCGAGGTTGTCGAAGAAGTTGTGGCTGTTCTGGTTCTGGTTCTGGGACATGACGTGCTTGATATGGCACTGTTGATAGAAGCTGGGGTCATTGATCGGGCACATGGGCGCATTGCACGAAGTTGGCTCCAGCGGATTGTGGGCTTCACGGAGATGCTGGTAGTTCATGAGGTACTGGGGGCTGATGCAGAAGTCGGGGCCAAAGCCGAGATCGAGTCCCGGTGCTGGAGAGTGAGGCGTCATAGAAAGGCTGTGGGAATGGCCGTGGGAATGGCCATGGAAACTAGAAGAGTGTAATAAGCGTTGCTGTTGGCTGTGCTGGTTGTTTTGTTGTTGCTGCTGGTGCTGTTGCTGCTGTTGTTGCTGTTGCTGCTGATGCTGCTGATGCTGCTGATGCTGCTGTTGTAGCTGCTGGAGTTGAGACTGTGTCAGTCCGTGGCCCTCGCTGGCAACAAAGGACGCCAGAGCGGCAGCGGCAATGGCGTCCTCAGAGGAGATCACAGGAGCGTCGGCGTCATCGAGGCAGGGCTGCAGACAGCTCTCGTCCTCGCAGCAGATAGACGGATTATCGGAGCAGGCCGTGTTGTGGCAGATATCACCAACACCACAGTCGCTATCACACGTCGATTCGGCATCGCCGTCCTCGTCGCCCTCAGCGGCTGTAGGTTGGCTGAGAGAGGCCACGGCTGACAACTGCTCCGTGAAGTCATCGTGGTGGTCAAACTGGTTGGCATAGAGACTGACTTGCATCGAGCTGCTCATGCTGTTGCTGTCGCCATGCAGGAAGCCGCTGCTGCTGACAGCACTGGGGAACGTGTGGCTAGCAGTACTCGGCGTGGCCGGGCCGCTGGTGAAAAGGTTTGACGACGCTGCTGCTGCTGCTGCGGCGGAGGAAGAAGAAGAGGAAGAAACCGTGGCTGCTGCCAACGGGTCCCCGTATGCCATCCTGGTAGACTCTTGGTCTGTAGACGAGGGCTGGACGCCGTGCGGGGAGGACGAAGAAGGAGAGGCAGCGGGGTAGTGGCGGCTGTGAAAGAGCATGTGCTGGTTGAGGCCATCGCTGCCGTCTGCGGCGCTGCCGAAGCCAAAGAGACCCGAAGAGGGGCATTTGGGGGGGAAGGCGCAGAGATCATCGTGAGAGACGTGGAGGCCGTCAAAGGAGCGGTCGGGGTTGAGGCACTGAGGGCTCTGGAGGTCAAAGACCTTCCAAGCATCGTCGTCGTCCAGATCCAGAGGCATGTGGTTGTGGAGGGGCAGCGAGTCGGGAAAATGGTTGACATAGGGGAAGCTGAGCGAGTTGCGCTGCTGCCGTGGGTGAGAGCCGTCCATGGTGGTGGGGGGACAGCGCAGCCGTCTTGGAACTCAAAAGCCTAGAAGCCTGGAAGCCTTGCTTCTAGTTTAGATCTGCTTCTTGAGGCCGGCAGAGAGCTTCAAGCGACGAGGGGGTAGATATGAGGGGGCGGGGGGTCGTTTGAGAGACAGAGGTATATATCGCTGAGAGGCTGTAAGACAGAGACAGATATCAAGAGAGCGACTCTTTTGCCTCATGCTAGATGGGCGAGCGCATGGCAACGTGGCAGAGGGAGAACGAAGGAAGAAACGAGAGCCCAAAAGCGGCGACGAGGGGAAGGGTTGAGGCTGGCGACAGGAACGGCAGGAACCAGGGAAGGATCTTCTTGCCTCATCACGCAAAAATAAAAAAAGAACAAGCCCATCAGAAAGATAGACACAACTCAGGCCACAGGGCTCTCACACGCACTCATAGACTCTCTCTCTTCACGTTCCAAAAAAATCAGCTGCCGCAGTAGGCTAGACGCATCTACAGTGGGCTCAGCGCTGTTGGATCCCCCCACTTGGCGCCCACAAAGGGTGGTACAGGTGCTGGAAAATCTCTTTCTCAGCAGCGCTAGGGGCTTGTAGCGCTCTGTCCAGCCCCAACGTTGCGGCCGGGCGGCCGCGTTAGGGGACCGTTCTCCAGACCGCGCGGGGCCTGTGATTGGTCGGATTGTAAGGCTCGACGCAGAGGCAAGAACCCGGATGGCCACATCTCGTCATTTGGAAGCTATCCACCCACAAGCAGTAGAATCGGCCAGGATGACCACGACGAGCGAGCACGGGAATGCACCAGCAAGATACGGCCGTGCATGCACAGGCGAGCGAGTGTGGAAGATAAGGCGCACACACATGCGACTGTACTCGTGTGCTCGGTATGTACTCCGTCAACGACGGAGAACACACACACGGTCACCCCTGTCCAGTTATGTTTGGCCGGAATCTCCCACTCTCCATTGGCTGAGCAGGTTTTGGTGGCTGTTTGTCCTCGTCGGGCGGCCATGTGCTGCATGGCCCTGGGCCAACCCCGCCCGACTTTTTCCTGTCGACCGTCCTGGACGAACAGCCGTTGCCGAGCAGGGCCTTAGGGCACACTGCGTCGTACTCCGTATTGTTTCTCTGTGTGCGAGGACAAATGCTTGGCTGAACACGTGCCGTTTGATAGCTTACGATTATACGGAGTAGGCGTCCGTCGTCCATGCGCTCTCTACTCGCACCTTACTCCTTGCCATCCTGCACCAGCGCCATCAGGTTGAAACACACGCTCTCCTGCTCCTGCTCGAGATACTCGCGCACGACGGCCAGCGCTTCCGGTGCCAGCACGTCGGCGTCCGGCGGCAGCACCACGTCGCACGCAATGGGCCCGTGCCAGTCGCCGTCCAGCTCGTACAGGCGGCCGCTCTGGGGCTCCCGGACGAAGCACACGTAGTGGTAGTCGACGTCGTCCTCGAGGTTCGCGGGGACCGCCGACGAGCCCATGCTGGCCACCTGGCGATAGGCGTCCTCGATGGCGTCGGAGTGCTCGAGGACGCGGCAGCGCTCGGCCGGCGAGAGCGGCGCACACTCGTCGACGAAGCGGGCGATCAGCGACGAGGGTGCTTGTGGTCAGCTGTGCCCTCTTGGCCGTATCTGGCATCTTGGTGCTCGTCCCCCCGACCTACCCAAAAGCGCTCGCGCCGCCCCGTTGGCGAGCGCGTGGAGCAGGCCGTACAGCCCGCAGGCGTGGTTTATGGTCTGCTTGAACCAGAGGACGTCTTCGGCTCGGGCGTCGCGTGTCTGCCCGCCGGCTCTGGCGGCTTTGCGCGCTTCGTAGCCCGCTGTTGTCGGCAGCACAAGCAACAGCGCCACTGTTGGATGCGGCAGCTCCCCGTCTAGCGTGTACAGCTCTTCGAAACGCAGCGACGCCGGCGCGCCCAGCAGCTGCAGCAGCCGGTTGAACACGTCCGGGTCAGATTCGAGCGGGATAAAGTATTTCTTGTACGGCGGCATAGTGACGCTGCGGTGACGCAGTGACCCGACATGCTGTCCTCCTCCCTGAAGCGCAAGGCGGCCGACGGCGACAGTGGCAGAAAAAGGCGGTCAGGAGATGGGCCGGCAGAATCGCTCTCACGCCCAGCTTCCCGCCCTGTAAATGGGACGGCGCAAGAGTGGGGTCGCAGCTCTTGGCTGGTTGCTAACGCATACGAGTACGTAGGCTGGCGCAGTCTTGTGCACGTCTCGTCGACGTACGTTTCTTTTGTATCTGTGCCTGGTCTTCCATGTCTTTCTGCCTCGATACCTTTTTCGTTGGGGTGCATCATTCAGCGTACAGCGAATAGCGCCAGCGTCGATACTGGAGGCAATTTCTCTGTCTCCCCCTCCTATCTCTCCATCTCCTCCTCTCTACATCTCTATCTCCTCACCCCCACGACATGGGCAACCTCTGCGGCAAGGTAGACAGCGACGCCTTCGACCAGCCCGGCCGCGTCCTCGGCGGCCCCGTGCCTGCCCAGCCGACCTCTGCTGCGGTTCCAGCGCATGCGCAGCGCCGATCCGTGGTCGGGGGACCGCCGCGGACCCTGGGAGGAGGCAGCAGCGGCAGCGGCCCAGATGATGCGCGGGCCAAGGCAGCAGCAGCAGCCGAGGTGAGTTTGTATCTTCTGTATCTTCTGTATCTTCTGTATCTTCTGTATCTTCTGTATCTTCTGTATCTTCTGTGTCTGTGTCTGTTGTCTGTCCACGTTCACGGCTCACCATGTAGGCTCGCCTCACTTCCAAACCGACCGGCAAACTCGGCGCGAAACTCGAGGCCCAGCGGCGCGAAAGCCCCCGAGACACGCTCAAAAAGGCCAGCGAAGACGAGGTGCGGCGGCGTGAGATAGCAGCAGCGGAGGCATCACGGCAGGGGATGTAGGAAGAGAGAAAACAGTGCAGGGAAAGAGAGAAGAGAGCAGGAGAGCAAGATCACAGAATCACATCGACAGCCATCTAGTCACATTGGATCCCTTCCGTTTATCCTATTATGTACAGTCTGCCATATCATTACAGCTCCGCGCCTGTTCTCCCATCGTATCCCGCACGCCGTGTCCGCGATTCGTCCTGACACATGTGCTTACGTAATCGTATAGCGGCCGCTCGCCGGGGCGCGACTCTCAGCATCGGCGGCCGCCATGGTGCCCTCGCGCAGCAACCGCGTCAGCTCCGTCAGCGCGTTGCCCACGGCCAGCTCGGTGTCGCCCTCGATCAGCAGGTACAGCTTGGGCTCGGCGTTGGGCGGGGGCGACTTGCCCGCCGGGTAGAAATTGCCCTTGGTCGTGATGGACGTCGCCGTCGAATCGAGGATCTTAGCGACGTTTGTGCGGTTGGTGACGGCCCAGCGCGCCTTTTGCGGGAAGTCGTTGATCTCGAGAGTCGCGTGGAAGGCGCCGGCATCGGGGCCCTTGTTGTCGATGGGCTGGCCGGGCCGCAGCTGGCCGGCCCGCGCGAGGCGGGCGTTGATGTCGTGGATGGCCGACGCGGCTTTTTCGAGCGCGCCTCCCGAGCGGATGATGCCGCTGGTGATGAAGCCCGTGGTGTCGGGGCCGGCGGAGGCAGCCGCGTCGCCCGAGGCCGATGCGTCGCCGGACGCACCGCCGGTCCGCGACACAATGGCCGAGGCCGCCGACTGGGCCAGGCTCGCCGCCACCGCCTTCTTCTTGTCGTCCTCCTCGGCGTTGGCCGACTCCTTGTTGTCAAAGTCGTCGTCGTCGCCCTCGGCCTTGTGCGTCTTGCGCTCGCGCAGCCGCGCCGCCTCGCGGTCCTTGTCCAGCTTCTCCAGGCCCTTGCCGCCAAAGCCCGACTGGTCCTTGGCCTTGCCAGCCTTGACCTTTTCGCGCCACGCCTTGCGCATCTCGGCCAGCCGCTCCGGCACCGGCTGTCCGCTCTGCTCCAGCGCCTTGGCGATGCCCGGCGCGCAGTTCTCCTGCTCCTCCGTGATGAACGTCACCGCCGTGCCCGTGTTGCCGGCGCGGCCCGTCCGCCCGGCCCGGTGCACGTAGTCCTCGAGGTGGTTCGGCGCGTCGTAGTTGACCACCAGCTTGAGCTGCTTGACGTCGAGTCCTCGCGCCGCCACCGACGTCGCAATCAGCACCGGACACACGCCGCTCTTGAAGTCCGTCACCGTCGAGTCGCGGTCTGCCTGGTCCTTGCCGCCGTGCAGCGACATGCAGCCGTAGCCCTTGCGCAGCAGCTCGCGCAGCAGGTCGTCCGCCTTCTCCTGCCGCTCCACAAACACGAGCGCCCGCACGTCGTCGTCGTCCATGTACAGCTCACCCAGCAGCTCCAGCAGCCGCGTGAACTTGTCCGTCTCGGCCCGCACCTCGACGATCTGCGTGATCTCCGGCGCCACCACACTGCGCCCGCCCACCGTGATCTCCACGGCATTGCGCAGCACCTTCTTGACCAGCGCGTCGATGATCCGCGGCATCGTCGCCGAGAAGAGCACCGTCTGCCGGTCCGGCCGCACGTTGGCAAAGATCTTCATCACCTGCGGCTCGAAGCCCATGTCGAACATCCGGTCCGCCTCGTCCAGCACAATGTACGTCGTCCGCCGCAGACTGACCACGCGGCCCTGGTTCGCCGCCAGCAGATCGATCATGCGCCCTGTGGTCGCCACGATAATGTCCGTGCCGCGCTTCAGCTCTGCGATCTGGTCCTTGATCGGCGGGCCGCCGTATGCACACACCGCCCGCAGCCCGAACGCCTTGGCAAACGGCTTGCAGTCGCGGTGGATCTGCACCGCCAGCTCGCGCGTCGGCGTCAGAATCAGCCCGATGGGGCCCTCGTTGTCCCTGACGCGCTCTTGGTCCAGAATATGCCGGAACATGGGCACTAGGAACGCCATGGTCTTGCCCGACCCCGTCTTGGCCACCCCGACCACGTCTCGCCCCGACATGATCACCGGCAGCGCCTGCATCTGGATCGGTGTCGGCTTGTCGTAGCCGAGCCGTGCAATCACGTCCAGCATCGATCGCGTCAGTCCGCACTGCGACCACTTTTGCACGGGCCGCGGCACGTCCTTGCCGCTCACTTTGATGCCGTCCAGGTCCAGCCGCAGCTCGACCACCTCGGCCTCCGTCAGCTGGCTCAGCTCGTGCGGCTCCGTCCAAAAGTTCTTGCGGATCGCTGTGAGCTCCAGCTTGCTGTAGTCGATCATCGGGATGTCCTTCTTTTTCCGCTTCGCGGCAATCGCCAAAATCGCCCGTGCGTCCAGGCTGTCCTGCGCCTTGGTAAAGTAGTCCTCCTCGTCGCTGAAGTAAGCCTCCGGCTCGGCTGCCGGCTTCCGCACTTTCGCCTTCAGTGTCGCGTCCGGCTTTTCCGCCAGGTCTGCCATGAACGCATCCAGCGGATCCACGTCGTCAGCCACAGGGGCCGGCGCCTTGCGGAATCCGTTTGGCTTAGCTCTCTTCGGCGGCTCGTCCACCTCCATGGCCTCTGGCTGTGTCTTGGGAGCAGCTGGCTGTGCCCTGGGAGCAACTGGCACAGCCGGTTCTGGCGTAGCTGGTTCCACCACCATCGCCTGTTCCGGGACGGCAGACTCTTCCTCCTTGACCGTTCCGTTCTCTCCTCCTCCCTCTCCCTCATCCTCGTCTGTGTTCATGGCCATGTTCTGCTGCAGCCGCCGTTCTTCGCGGCGTTCGCGAGCAGCGCGGGCGGCTGCTGCAAACTCCTCTTCCGTGCCGTCAAAGCGCCGGTCTGCGTCTTCGTCTTCGTCCTCGTCTTCGCCGGCTTGGCCGTCGTAGGGGGTGCTGTCCGTCTCTTCCAGCGATGCGTCGGGCAGCTTGGCCAGCTTCCTCTTCGAAGTCTCTTCGTCGTCGAGATCCAGCATTCGCTTCGACGCGCCGCCGTCACCTGCGCCCTTGTTGAACCCGAACCCGCTAAAGGGCTTCGCCGAGGCTGTGAAGGCCGTGCGTGTTAGCAGGGTGTATGTCGCGCCGATCCGGGGTCCATCCTCGCACGTACCTTTTGTCAGCGGTTTTTTAGCCGCCAACACCGGCGCCTTCTTTTCCGTCTTCTCGCGGGCCGGCGCGATAACAGGCTGCAATCCTGGAGAGTGATGCCGCGCGGCAGACTTTTTAGCAATCGCCTTTGGGTCGAACTTGCCGGTGTAGGCCGCTTCAGGGGCTGCTGCTTCAGGAGTTGCAGGAGATGCTGCAGCCGCGGCAGCGTCTGGGGCGGCCGGGGACGCGCCCGGCTTGTCGTCCGCCGGCGTCGTTGCTTGGGCGGCATCGTTCTCCATTCGCTGCTTCTGTTCGACCTTTTTCTTCCACGCCTCGAGTTTGGCCAACCGCTCCGCCTTTTTATCCACCTCGGATTTCTCCGGCGGACCAGCCGGCTTGGACTCGGAAGGACGCGACAACCGGCCCGCGGAGGCATCATCGTGCCGGCTTCGGTAGCGATCTGGTGAGCCGTCCCGGCGGCTGCTGCGGTATCCCCGGTCTTCGCGGCTGCGATCGCGTCGGCGCGCTGGCGAACGTGACCGAGACCGCTGCCGGTAATCGGATCCTCCGCCGCCGCCGCCTCTGCCGCTGCCGCTGCCGCTGCCGCCGCCTCCGGTTCCGCGCCGTCCATCGTCTCGTCGGTCTATCGAGCGGTCACGGCGACGCGCGCCATCGTAGTCTCTATCGCGATTCCGGTCTCTGTCTCGGTCTCTATCGCGATCCCGATCTCTGTCACGGTCTCTATCCCGATCACGGTCTCTGTCTCTGTCCCGGTCCCGGCCTCGGTCCCGCTGCCGGCGCTGTGCATGGCGGATGTCAGAAAATCTCTTTTCTCCCTCACCATCATCCTCACCACGGCGGCCGCGGAAGAAAGAGCCTTGGCCGCTGGTTCTCACGTCGCCTGGGCTGCGTGCGCGCCAGCGCCCGTAGTCACGCCGGCTGCCGTCCTCGTTGCGCGCATGTCTGGCATCGTGTGGACCTGCAGGAGATGGTGAGCGTGAGTTCCAGTGGCGAGCCATGTTTTGTCCTCTTGGTTTTGGTTTCTCTTTTTTTCTGGTTCTCTTTGCCTCAGGCTTGATCGGCTCAACAAAGGTCTAGTGGTGGGTGAGAGCTACTTTTTCATCATCTCCTCATCGCCAAAAACAGAAATGTGTGTGGCGGCCACGCGTGAAAGCTGGAGCAACAGAGTGAAACCGCGGTGCAGACGTGTGTCAAAAACCCCAGATCTTGACTCTGCAATCTTGGCCAGTTCAGGCAGAGCTGCGACGGCCTCGAAAATCCTCGGTGTCTCCGGTCACGTGAGGCCGGCCAGAAGTCACGTGTGAGAGCTCTGTCCGGAAACGGATCATCCTCTGCCGGCAGCGGCAGGGCCCCAGCGCAGTAGCGTGTCAGGTAGTACAGGTACCCAGCGGCGGGATTAAGTATCTGATACCTTGATTCTAGTGCCAGTTGTACAGCACTTCGCGTACCCAGAACACCCGCTCGGTACTTGGAAGGCAGTCACGTCCCTGGTTGCTGTAAGGGAAGGATAGTCAGTCGTAAGGCATGTAAAACACAGGGGGCTGGTAATAAGCCTGGCCGCAAAAAGCACCACCCCATTCTGCTCGAGCCACACGCGATCAGACGGCACGATATATCTGCTGGCTGTGGCTGCTCCGGGCTTCTGGCATCTGGCGCGCACTACCCAGCTCCCCCACGCTGACGACACACCGAAACGACGGCATCGCGACAGCAAGAGCATTGTGGATATCACTGCTTAGTACTCTATAGTACAGAGTAAACAATCGCCATCACAAAGCCCCAACCAACCAACACATCGTCTCCGACCTCCCTCTCTGCCAACACAATGTGGTCCACTGTTCGGCCCCTCGTGGCCAAAAGCGTCGCCCCTTCGAGCAAGGCGGTGGTCGCATGCCGCTTTTCGACGATGCGGCGCGCCGGTCTCGGCGTGAGCGTTTTGCGACGCGTCGCTGTGTCGGCGGCCTACAAGCCCATTTTGTCGCGGGGATTTGTGGCGGCTGCCGCGGATAGGGCCAAGGCGGCGGCGGCGGGTGCTGCGACCAAGGCGAAGAAGACGACGGCAGCTAAGAAGAAGCCGACGGCCGCAGCCAGCAAAAAGAAAAAGGTGGCGGCCAAGAAGAAGAAGCCGGTGAAGAAGGTTAAGGCCAAGAAGGTCAAGGCCAAGAAGGCCGCCCCGAAGAAGAAGAAGGAGTTGACGCCCGAGGAGGCGACGAAGCTCAAGGTGCGCGCGCTCAAGAAGACGGCGCTGCTCAAGGAGCCCGACAAGCTGCCGCAGCACCCGTGGATTCTGTATGTTGCCGAGCATACCAAGGGCGTCAAGCACGAGGGCGATGCCAAAGCTGCCTTGTCGGCCGCCATGGCCGACCTGAGCCAGTCCTTCAAAGGCCTGTCGCAGCTGGAATTGGAGGTAGGTTTTTTTTGCTTTTTACGGCTCTGGTTTCTTCCTCTCCAGAGCATATGTTCCATTTTTCCACGATCCTTGTTTCTTCCATACTGACCCCCAGCGCCTCCGTGATACGGCAGCCAAGAACCGCGAGGCCAACAAGGCCGCCTTCAAGCAGTGGGTAGAGACGCACGACGTGGCCGTGATTGCAGCGGCCAACCGTGCTCGCCTGCAGCTGTCGCGGCTGCGGGGCAAGCGCGTGGCCACCATCCAGGACGAGCGGCTGCCCAAGCGCCCCGTCACCTCGTTTACGCTGTTCACGCAGTCCCGCTGGGCCTCGGGCGACTTTGCCGGCCGGCCACTGAGCGAGACGGCCAAGCAGCTGGGCGGGGAGTGGAAGGCTCTGTCCGCAGAGCAGCGCCAGGTAAGCCGGCAGCCTCTGCTGAAAAAGTCTCTGACGCTTTGCTAACCAAATACCCGTAGGCCCTCGACGACCAGGCCAAGCAAGACTTTGGCCGCTACGAGAAGGAGGTGCTGACTGCCTTTGGCCGGCCCGTCAAGTCGGCGAGCGCGTCGCCTCCGTCTTCTCCGTGAAGCGGCCGTCTTACCTTTACCTAATAGCAGCGTGTCGGGAACGCAGTATTTCCTTTGTACAGTCCGGTCTTTGGCCTCTTATTTGCTGGTGGATTATGTGTACCCAACTCTGGTCGGAGGAGGCAATGGTTTGTCGGCGTCGGGCAGTTTCCCCGTGTATGATCAGGTCAAACAATTGATGTGTGTGTTCTTATTGGTAGAAGCCCTCCGCCCCAAAAATACACTTAGTGTCGGAATCCCGCCCGTCGTAGCTCATGTCTTCATATGCAACGCCTTGTTATTCATAGATACAAAAGAAAGCAAAATCACGTTGCAGAGCTCCTGCTCCTCCTCGACTCTCCGTCTGCCGCCCAGCTTCGCTTCCGAGGAAGCACCGTGATGGCCGGCGTCCCCGATCCGTCCACCCACACAACACCAGACGCCAGCACTTGGCGCTGGCTCGCCAGATACAGCAGAAGGTAGGTGTGGCCGGCTACAGCGCCAAAGCAGAACAGGCGGATATACGTGTGAGGCTCAGCATCGCGCGTGCACCACACATGCCACCCAGCATCGCCCCGGCCGACGTACTTTGTCAAGAAATCCCACGCCCGGTGCCGCAGTTCTGACGGCCACTGCGACGTGTCGAGCCGCCAGAAACCGCGCTCCAGCGGCTCAACAGTGCGCGACTGCGTTTCGTCGGGGCGGAACCGCTGCGACAGCCCTAGGTCCTTGTCCAGTCTAGCCAGCGGGGGGGTGACGACAGCAGCCGCATCAATGTGCGCACAACCGACCGGGGGCTCTGGCGAGAGAATCCGCAAACTCGGCCTTGCCGCCGTCGTTGTCGTTGTCGTTGTCGTGGCCGCAGACAAGAGGGCAGCGACTCCCAGACTGAGGCTTCTTTCCCGTCGCCGGTCGTGGTCGGCAGCCTCTGTGCGCCTCATCGAACTAGGGCTGGCATGTCTGGGCCTTTTGCTGCCTGGCTCGGGATCGTGGGCTGGGAGTTGGCGCTTTCTGCGAACGGGGCTGGCAGCCAGGCCCACCGGATCTGGCACACCCCCATCCAGCATCAGCGTGTCTTGGCTTGACTCCTCCTCCGGCGTGATGATTCTCCCCGCCTCCTCTGGCAGCGACGAAGGAATGTTGTCCACGTCACGGAATAGTGCACCGTATTCTTCCTGCAAGTCCACAATCCGTGACGGCGTCCATTCAGGCAGCTTTTGCGGCCCGTGCTCTATCTCGCAGTCGTCTACCAGCGGCAGCTGCTGTGCGTTGGTAGTTCGCTGAGACAGAGGAGACCGCGGGACGGAGGACTGGGAGTCGGGGAGGACGTATGTGCCTCTTGTCCGAAGCAGACTGAGATCAGGACTGGCCACCGCCATCTTCGACCTCTCCCTTTGAATGCTGCTCGTGCTGCCCTGGGAATCTGGGAGCAAATCGATATCTAGATAGGATGCTTCGTGGTTCTCTTGCGGCGGAGGCACAACCGGTTTCTTTAGGCGGCTTGTCTCTGGCTGTGAGTCGGGAACTACTAGGCTTGGCCAGATATAAGAGTGCCGGCTTCGGTCATGTCTCGAGGAGTGGCCAAGCTGGCTGTCCTGACATACGGCGAGAGGCAGGGGAGGTGATCCAGCATTATCCAGGGCACTCCGAAACGACAAGCTCTGTGAGGCTAGGGAGAACTCGCTGCGAGTTAGTTCCTCTGCTGCGTCATCCCGGTCGTCTTGGTGCGGGGTTGTCTCGATGTCGAGCCTCCGCGTGGGCGTAAAATCCATATAGGCCTGGGCAAAAGCGCGATATCTGGCGTCGTTGGTGATGTTACATGGCGCTGTGATATGCACCAGAACCTCGACGCGTGGAGAGCTCATGGGAATCCGCGTGCGTGTGTCGTGTGAGCAGCCGTGGGGTGAGTGAATGCAATTATGGCTAGGCGTGAAATCCCACTTTCACCCATCATCTGTCGTCAAAACGATGGGGTACCCAAATAGGCAAAGAGGCTGTCGCAGACAGCATATCCAAGAAGAAGAGAAAAGCCCAGCAGCAAAGCAACCCGCTCAAACCATAGTGTCCGCGGACAAGAAATGAAGGAAAGTGGGCAGCGTAAAGGTGTGCGCGGCCACCTGCGATGCGTCGGTCGGTGATGGCTGGTTGACGGGACAATCGTGGTCCTGCAGGCAGCGGCCGCTTCTCACTGGGTTACTGGATTCGTAGCTGTTAGTGGACCGTCGTAAAATGCTAGCGAAATGTCGTCCCGTTTCCCCTCACCGCCTGCCACAAACGGCGATTCTGCCGCATAAGCGAAATGTCACAAAAGGGGCGGCATCTCGAAAACGGTGTACATGTCGCCAACTCCCGCTCGTCAGCATCCCGGACCGACGACGTGAGAGAACTCGTTACCTTTTGGCACTTTGGACTCGATCGGTTGCGCATCCCATACAACAAGCGAAGTTCACTGTCCTTGCATCAATTGGAGCATAGCAGCTACGCCACAAATAACCCAGCACTCCCAACCCTCCCAATCTCTCGGTTTCCCACACAGCGCAAATCATGTCGACCATCAAGCTCGGCCGCGTGCTCGTGGTCGGCGGCTGCGGCTTCCTCGGCCACCACATCGTCAACCAGCTCGTCGACGACTATGTGCCCACCGGCAAGGCCACCGCCGTGTCCGTGGTCGACCTGCGGTGCACGCAGAACCGGCGCCCCGACGCTGACGGCGTGAGCTACTTCGAGGCCGACATCACCAACACGGAGCGGCTGGCCGAGGTGTTCAAGGAGGCGCGCCCCGACGTCGTCATCCACACGGCCAGCCCGGCGTCGCAGGCGTCGAACCGTGCCGCCGACGCCATCTTCTACAAGGTCAACGTCGAGGGCACGCGCGGCGTCATTGAGGCCTGCAAAGCCGTTGGCGTGCGCAGCCTTGTCTACACCAGCTCGGCCAGCATTCTGTCGGACAACAAGTCGGATCTGATCAACGCCGACGAGCGCTGGCCAGTCATCCGGGGCAAGGAGCAGACCGAGTATTACTCGGAGACGAAGGTAGGCGATGTTGCTCTGGATCTGTTCTTTTTGTTCTTTTTGTTCTTTTTGCCCTTTTGGCTTTGGGCTTTGGGCCAAAATAGTTGTCCTGTCCCTTTGCTCACCTCGCTCCTAGGCTGCCGCTGAAGAACTTGTCCTCGCCGCCAACGACCGGTCTCAAGGCGGCCTGCTCACCTGCTCCATCCGCCCGTCCGGCATCATGGGCGAAGGCGACACCATGGCCCTCTACCACCTGGTCAACATCTACCGCCAGCGCCGGCACTATATCCAGGTCGGCGACAACGACAACCTCTTCGACTTCACCTACGCCGGCAACGTAGCCCACGCCCATCTGCTGGCCGCCGCCGCTCTGCGCATCACGGCTGCGGCCAAGACGGCGCCGCTAGACCACGAGCGCGTCGACGGTGAAGCCTTCCTCATCACCAACGACACCCCCATCTACTTTTGGGACTTTAGCCGCACCGTCTGGAAGTACGCCGGCTGCACCGACGGCAACAAGGGCATCCGGGTGCTGCCCAAGGACCTGGGGCTGCTGCTGGGCCTGGCCAGCGAGATCGTGTTCGGCCTGCTGCGGCGGCCGCCGACTTTCAACCGCCAGCGCATTACCTATGCGTGCATGACGCGGTACTACAACATTAGCAAGGCCAAGCGGCTGCTTGGATACGAGCCGATTGTCAGCCTCGAGGAGGGCATCAAGCGCGGTGTCGAGTGGTCGATTGCACAGGAGAAAAAGAAGGCCGGTGCGGCATGAGCGAGAGGAGAGAGGGGAGATGGGGAGTAAACCAGAGGGGGAAGCGAGAAAAAGGGAAGCACGAGGAAGCAAGGAAACGAACGGCGCTGCACGGCATCGTCGGGTGTACATAAAATAATAGCAGCTGCTGACTAGCTTTAATACGACTAATTACTACGAGTGTCTGGTTATCGGCCAAGTGTGCGAGTAGCATGTCTTGCTGGCAAGCTCCTGGCCCTCCTCCATGCCAGTGATCTTAATGTAAGACTGATGCTCATACTCCGTACTCCGTTCTCCGCAGTATCATATATGTATGTAGTACCTTATTTGCGTTTTCTGATGTGTATAAGACGCTTGCTGACAGACTTTTGACCTATTTGATTAGTGGCCAGTTCCAGAGCAACAACGATTAGGCAGAGCAAGGCTGGCCAATAGGAACACTGAACGGTGCAACTAGCCTATGTAACTACTTTCGCCTCGACATCGCAAACTTGAGGCAGACAACAACACCCCCGTCAGCTCTGCCTTGTGTCGCCGTAAGGGCTCGTTTCTCTTTTTGGATTCTCGGTTATACCATGCCATTGTTATGAGTCTCCGGGCGATTCTCAGCGGCTCCCGCGTCAAAAAGCGGCCGCCAACAAAGAAGGCTTCTGGCACGCGATCGCCAGCCTCGACTCCGACCCTTCCAGCCACTTTGCGCCAGAGCAAACCTGGCAGGCAGGTAGGAGGCAAGCTCCAGCATGCCGTTAGGGCAGTCATAGACGCCCAGGAGGATGCCGACGCTGGTGAGGACGATGAAGAAGACTTTCTCGGGGACGAAGACAAGCTCGACGACAACGGCCTCGTCGCCTCTCTCGCCGACGATCTCTCGCTGCGCGATGTGATCCAGGCGCTGCGATACACCCGCGGCAACATGTTTGACCCGCTACCAGGCCCCGTGTCAGCCGGCGATGCAGCGGCCACAGCAGCAGCAGACGCGGCCGAAGCCGACGCAGCGGCCCGGCGGCCCCTGTCCTCCGCGACACCGCCAGCAGACGACGCTGCGAACCGGGGCCGCCGACCGCCTCGGGGCTTTGTAGGCAATAGCACTCGCGTGGCCGAGCTGCTGCAGATGCGCCGGCGCCTGCCGCCGCTGGCCACGACAGCGCACGTGGCGGCGCTGCTGCCCAATGCCACGGCGACCGAGCGCGAAACGGTGGCTCTCATGCGCGCCGGCCGCCTTTGCAAAATCGTGCAGCCCCAGTGGCGTCGCGGCACCGCCAACGGACTCACTGAGACCGAGCGCGGGACGGGCGGCGACAGCAGCGCCAACAGCAAGAAGAACAGCAACGAAAACAGCCGCGACCGCATCGTCAGCCAGATCAACCGCGCCGTTCGCCGCGCATTGGCCGTCGGCAGCGAGTCCCTCAGCGAGGTGCTTGTCGAGACGGCCGAGCTGGAGCGGATGGTGCGCGGCTGCCCGTCGTCCGCACAGCTGGACGAGGATACCAAGACAGCGTTCATTGCGTGGCTGCGGGGGGCCGACGTCCCCGCCGACAGCCACCCAAATCACACAGGCGATGCACCAAGGACCATCACCATCAACGGCCGCCCGGCACCACAACTCCGCGTCGACATGGCCGATGCCCTGGTCCGAGCTGGTTTTCTCGTCGGCCACGGCGCTACCGGCAGCATGCTGAGCAGCGCCAGCTCGCTGACGGCCGGCGGACACCGCAGCAACAGCAAGTTCCGCAGCACGGGGTCCGGCACAGGCGCGGGGCATGCCGGGCCGGTGGGGAGGACATCCCGCGGCTTGCACAGCGACACCGGCGACGTGTTTGCGCGCCCCGAAGACCGCGGCACGCTGCTCAGCCTCGCCACCGTGGCCAAGGCGGCATCCGGGTCGTTTGCGGCCGTCGGCGGCATTGGCGCTGTCTACACGGCTGGCGGTGGTGGTGCGCGGGGTGGTGGCGAAAGAGAACACCGAGCATCCGCCGCCGAAGACCTCCTGCTCGCGGTGCCGGGCCACGGCGTGTTTGTCAAGATTGTGTCGGGAGCGCTGGCGCACCTGATCGGCCTGCTGGCCCGCACGCCGTACCGCGAAACCCTAGAGACGTCGCTGCGGGAGCGCTGGGACGCCGGCGGCAGCACGGTGCGCACCGGCCGAGGCGTCCGGAGCAGCAACAGCAGCAGTCTCTTCGGGGCCTATCGGCGGGTGCCAATGAGCCGGACAAAGAAGTGGAAGGACTTCTACGGGCTGAGCTTCAACTGGGTGCTAGCCGAGGCCGTCGGGGCCGGCTTGGTGGAAATGTTTGAGACCGGGAGCGTGGGACGCGGTGTACGATTGCTGGAATAGGTCGGGACATGGCGGCTTCTGGGTAGATTACGAGTGGGAAGAGCCGGAGCGTTTATTGTGCATTTACGTGCTGGGTTGTTTTACTGTTATTTTTGGAGGGCTTTGGTTCATATCAAAAATACAATTCAAGAGGCCGTCATAGGTCGACCAAGTTTTTATTGCTGTAGTGAACTTCCAAGCAAGATGATTCATAGTATTGATTTCCCCGCTGAATAGAGAGTCCGCTCGATTGTCTTGGCTGCCACAGGCAACGAAGATCGTGCACAATTCGTCCCAAGACAATCCTCGAGCGACTCGTGATAACGTGGATGGGGGACTAGACACCATGACAAGAAACGCCACCACAGCGCCGATTCTGAAACAGCACGATCAGCCTTTGGCGGTCACGGTGCGGCAGTTGCAAGTGGAAGGACGATGGGAGCGAAGATTGGCAGGGCCATGGAAGCAGGAACTACGAATAAACGAACAAGCGAACATATGAACTCAGGGACACCGGAGTATCAAGCGAGGAGTGCCTACGACCGACATAAGACGCACATCCTGCTCCGTCGATCCTCCAAAGGGCTCAGTATCCCGTTTGAAGCACATAATCTTTCCTATGTGCATCCACAGAACACACATCACATCATCGTCTATTCTCTTGTTGGCCGGGCACCGATGTCGAAGATCGCCAAATATAGGGGGTGGACGTCGAGTGCCGGAAAGTTGGACCGTCGTTTGATCCTCCCACCGCAAACACTTTTCTGTGCCACGCAATGATTTGGGCACGGAATGGGGGGCGCGTGTGGGAGGCGGGAGGTGGGAGGCAGCAGAATAACCTACAGTGTCGCTCGCTGGAACTCGCAACTCTGCGTCTTCGAAACCACCGTTTGACAATCATCTACATCGACTGCACATCTTCACCGGTAACACAGGCGAGCGTTACCGGGCAAAAGCCCCCTCTACGAATACTTGTTAGGTTCTCATCGGAGGACAGTCTGGCTCTGGAAGGATCCGTCTGTTTCTTGCTGATTGACTGCCCCCGCGCCATTCGATACTCGGTGCTGATCCAGAGACTCTACCTCTACAGAGTAGGATCGAAGCGGCAATGGACACGAACCAGGGTTGGAAACATAGCCTTGCACTTGCGGTAGGTTCACAGATGCACAGATACATACAGCTATGTACATACGCTCCTTGCCGTCGGCCATCGGGTCAAGGTGAGGCCGTGGTGAAGAAAGAGGAGAGGGAAAGGGGGTAGTAAGACATAAACCTGAGGGGGGAATATCTTGAGTTTCCGTATTCGTGTTGCTGCAGAGAAAAGGAGATCAGAGACAAGAGATAGTCTACAAGTAGTTACTCCGTACATACGCCGGACGTAAAATATATGCATGCATGACAAAAAACGAAGCAAGCATCGGCTTCCGAGCATAGCCTCACTCATACCCTTACTAGGCGTTTGGCATGGTTTCTTTTGCCCGCCCCGATGCGGAGAAGATGGAAATAGACTGGATCCAGCCGGCCACTATTGATTTTGGCTGCATGCATACTGCACACGATATTCGACGGTTTATGGGCAGATTGTGAATCAATGGACATCCCTGGCGAGCCAGATTGGCCAAGTCCAAAGACGTTGGAGCAGCATAGCAAGCACATTGTGCCATTGAAGATCGACCTCCCGTGCCGTTGACCTTCATATCAGTATAGAGCTCCAGCGCACCTCGGCGCTGATGAAGCTCTGCAAAAAAAGGGGAAACGCCACATTAATAAGGCACGAGGAAACGCATTGACGATCTGGGTTTAAGCAGCAATTTACATCTGCCGCTTGCATATGCAGGATTTCCGGGGAAGTTGATTTGCAAAGTGCACTTAAGTACGAGTAGTTGTAGCTACGCGTACTCGTAACAAGCCACAAAAAACCTCCTATTCTCCTCTCCGCCGTCCCCTGAATGCACAATGCGCCTGTCTTGACTTTGCAGCTTTGAAATGAAGTTATTTAGGCTCGCATGCAGAAACAGAGACATGCATCGACTCCATACTGACGTAGTAGGGTTGACTTTTGGTTTCCTATTTGGTTATGCTTTGTTTTGCTTTTTTTGTTTTCCGACATGTAGTGCTCGAGTACGTCGTAGATGCAGGTGCAACTACATAGCTCCAGTAAGTGTCAGTCAGACACATACCAATAATAACTTGCATGCATGTGCG
Source organism: Graphilbum fragrans (assembly GCA_001513895.1). Taxonomy (NCBI): domain Eukaryota; kingdom Fungi; phylum Ascomycota; class Sordariomycetes; order Ophiostomatales; family Ophiostomataceae; genus Graphilbum; species Graphilbum fragrans. Next base: position 2,522,043 of record LLKO01000001.1, read on the forward strand.
TTGCATATTGAGTGGGTGGTGTCTACAACAGAGTAGGAAGGGATGTGCACTGGCCCCAGGACAGCCTGGCCATTTCTTTGCTTGGAGTTTGGTTGGCACACCCCAGAGAACCAGAGAACCAGAACCCAACAGTACTCCGTTCCAACAGTCCTGGTGTACAGTCTGCCGCTAAATACGCGAAAGCGCCAGGATCAGGGCTTCACCTGCGGAGTGTGATAAACGGTTGTTGGTGTGTTGGTGCCTGGAGACGTCCTTCTCCGTGATAGGACCTACATCCGTGGCCGTCACAAGCAAAGTGCTATCTACATTGGACTGTCCTGAGCTGACCACTCGTGCTTTGTGCACATGTAAGACCGTCTGACAAGAGCACCTTATCGACTTGCCATCGGGGTCTGACCACGACTCGCAAGACCCTGAGGGCGGCAGCAAAAGGGCTCTGAAGGACCGTTTGCTACTGTATCCAAGTCGTGTCTGAGCGACAACCAGCGCTGCTCCGTCTTGCCTGCTACAGTGCTGCGTGGACTGCGACCAGAGAATGGAGCACGAGTATGGCGTGTCTGCGTGCAGAGATGGTGTGGCGTGCATGTATCCCAAACCAAGAAATACGCACACACACACGCCAACGGGATACACGACATCGAAGCCAAGTTCGAGGTTCGAAGGCCATCGAACAATAGAAAGAACAGGCTGCGACCCGCCGATGGGCTCTGGCTGGGACCCTTCTCCGACTCGGGATGACACACTCTTCTCAGACAGGCAGGCGAGAAAGTCTCGCCCAATCTTGATTCCTTCCCATGGCTTCTGCGCACACGATGAAACCATAGGGACTCACATTGTCGGTGCAATGATTGTGGTCCTCGGTAGAGTACGACGACTCCGTACAAGTATACTCGTATCGCGTAGGAGTACGGAGTACAGTAGCCGTCGAGCTTCCGCACTCCGAACGTTGCAGCACAATGTTCCATCTCGGGCGACCCTCCAGAGCTGGCACCCAGCTCGTGAAACGGTGAAAACGAGGCACTTTTAGATACGGCCACTACAATTATGTATGTACACACTCTACAACTAGCTACTCCGTACTCCGTATCGTACTGTAATTAACAAGCCACAGTCGCAGACTGAGAGGGGATGCTGAGCCGGTTGGTGCAGGGGGGTCCGGAAGTAGCCCCCTGTCGATACGAGCACGGTCCCAGGATGGGGCCTGCGCTGATGGAGGGTGGATGGACGGGTGGATTGGATTGGATGGGCCGCGAAAGCAGAACAAGGGAAATGGGCCAGGGGAAGGCAAAAAGCGAATGAGAGCCGGTTGTGGGGGAGCAGACGAGGGCTGCTCTCACACCCAAGAGTGCAATTTCCGCGACCGCGTCCAGTTTGTTATTTTTATTTTCGTGTCGGGATAAGGTCCGAATGTGTGCTCGTGTGTAGTGTACATAGTGTACTCGAAGCCGTAGTCGTAGCCGGTCTGTATATGACTACTGTACGGAGGATACTCACCCACGGAAGTTTTATCCCTGAACCTCCTCGAGGACCGTTTGACTTCAGCTTGCCAGCCCAGGCCAGCACTCGAGTCACCACGCCCCATGCCACCGGCCGCTGGGGCTATCTGTCTGGCCAACGTGTGAGCCCTGGCGTTGGCAAGGTGAATAGGGCTGGCTGTGTGCACGAGTCCGAGTATATTTGTCGTCGTCGGCTCTACACTACATATCACCACTCTGAAATAGGCGAGCGAAATATTCCGTACTCCGTATATCCACGAGTACACTACGAGTAGCACTCCGTAGAATCGCGATATCTACGACACGAGTACGACTACAACTACTCCGTATGTAGTGTATGTATGTACGTTGCAAGCCTTGACTGATACTCCGGGCACCAAACTATTGGGCCTCAATTCGGACCTGCATTCCTGCAGCTACACTCGCGCTACTGCACCTCGTTGCTGTTGGTCTCCCGTGCCTGACACGTTGGACGACTGTGCTGCATCCTCTGCCGGCAAGCGATAAGTGGACATATGAGAACAGAAGAAACGACGAGTGTGCGGCGTGCCGTGTGTGCTCAAAAGTGCCTGGATGCATAAGAGAGGAGCAGCGATGCAACTGTACAAGGACACAAAAATGTATGCGACGGCCACTGACTGCGCTATTGTGTGAGCCGAATGGCCTATGGCTGCGCTAGCCATGGCCCCTGTGGGGGACGCTGTGCCCGCTATGCCCCAAAAATCTTAGCGCTGTTCCAGGCCAGCAGCGCGCAGCAGAGACACTGCCGAAGCAGACAGCTTGTCGCCGATATGAGTGCGACGCTATGAACACTTAGCACTGTGACGTACTAGCATGTTTACATGTGATCTACAGTATTATTATAAGCAAGTCGCACGGCCCCTGGACTGGAATGTCCAACCCCTTTTTTGCTGCTCTCTTTATCTCTCCACGGCCAACACCCTCTTATCCCCTGCTAGGTCACGATCCCTGCCCATTCTGCATGTTGGCTGGTTTTACAGCCTAGTATGTGCTAATTAGCAAAAGGGTAAGGTCTGCCAGGAGAGCTAAGCTAGCAGGGGTGCAGCCGACGATCCGTCAAATTGCTTTTCGCGAGAGAGTGCTACAAAGAGAAACAGGAAAAAAAGAAAAAAAGAAAAAGTCTGGTGACTTGTTGCCGGAGGGAAGTGATGAAAAAAAAAGTGACGAGAAAGAGGCCAACTCGGAAGACGAATGGAGCACAACACACAAGTTGGGGTACTTGGGTACATCATCCATACACTATGTACATACGTCGTACGCTTCATGGCTATTCCATAAGTTTGGTGTCGGCCAGACGAGGACGGTTCCACTCGTTGAGGGGCGAGCGTGAGTAATACACTACACTGTAATACTACAGTGTACAGAGGCGGCGTTCTCAAAGCACTTGTCCAGGCAATATGGGTGCGCCCGCAGAGACCACCCGTGGCTGCTGGCGAGAGCCAATTGCTGCCCCGTCCATCCTGCTCTATCCCGCTCCCTCGGGCCTTTCCACCTATGTAGCCCCAGGGGCCCCAATTGCAGCAAGGAGGGAATAGTGCGCAGGACCTGCGTATGGAGTAAAGTGCTTCCTACCAGTGCCCAAACTCCGTAGTGTAGTGTAGATGTGCAGGGAGACGAGGGGATAGGGTACAGATGTGGAGGCGTTGACTCGTTCACAGCGGTCCCTAACTAGCGTGCCTTCCCTCGACAGCCCGGCCCACGCTACCCGGGCAGCGCCTTCCCGTACCTCAATTTGCGCGAACCACCCAACGCCCGCCCTAACGTCCAACGGCCAGGAGAGAGAGAAAAGACGAAGGGGGGGGAGGGACGGCCTGCGTCGGCCGTTAGCTTCCCCTATATACCGTATACCGTAGCTACAGAGTATTGACATCGTGCTCCATCCGACGTACTTTCTCGTAAGTGCCTGTTACAGCGCACAGTAAGATGCTAGATCGCTCCTTCTGCCACTGCGACTAGCTCGACCCCAGGTAGCTGTAGTGTAGTGTGCAAAGACCAAAAACACCGCGTGAGGCGTCCGTGAGTCTGCCGGCCTGGACTTTCCCTTTCTTTGTCCCCTCCCCGCCTCTCCTTTCCCTTCTCTTCCGCGACCGAATCCCTTTTCCACAACCTCGCCGCTTCTGCCTCTTCAACCAAGCCGTGCGAATGAACACACGGCTCGGCCTGGCATATTGACCGTGCACGATCAACGACAAAGTCACACACCACAGAGAACCGTGTGTGTGTGTGCACAGAATACAACGACACACCTCCCCTGTGGCTAGTGCTGGGCTCCCTTGCCACCCCAAGCTGGGTCTTGACTGACATACACGCGTTATTGTCCCCGTTTTTCGGATATCCCAGTCCTTTCTTCTTGTTTCCTGGGCTGATCGTTTCCCTCTCTCTCTTTCTCTCTCTTCCCCCCGTCTTCCTATCACCTTCCATTCTCTTCAAGCCTTGTGTTTCTGTTGTTTTTTTTCGTCTTTTGTTGCTCACTTCTTCTCTTCTTGGGTGGCTGCTGTCCTGTTGGCGGTTGGTCTGTTTTCCTGGCTACATCTCACCCCAATCGACTGAGACACCTTTGCAAATCGCGCCTCTTCGCCTCCTGCTGTCTGACTTTCTCCACCGAAGCCTCTCCCTCGTTTCTGTTGCCTCGGTGTCTTGCTCTCTTGCCCGCCTGCCTTCACACCCCTTCGCAGCCTCTTTGCATCCACTCTGCGCTTCGTCTTCTGCGATCTACAAGTCGAGTCCTCGACCAACTCAACCCGTCGAGCACGCTGCGCAACCGCTCATCGGCAGTCACGCCTCCCTTTCTACAGCTCCTGCACGCCAGCTGCATTACTCGCATCGGACCTTTGGGGATCGCCCTCCTCTCCTCGTCCCCCATTTTCTGCTTCGCTGTCTCGCTGCTCTTCTGTGGTCCTGTGCGAGACCCGTCTCTCATTTCAGCCTGCAGACGGCCATCTCCCGCCTCCCAGCTTTTGCATATTTCCTAGCCCGGACGGCGACCTGCAAAAAATCGGCCGCCTCTTGTTTCCAGCAGTGTTCTGCTCTGCTTGTGTTCTGTGTTTCCCGCGTTTCCCACCACCCCTGTTGCGCCCTCTTGCGCTACTGTTTGAGGCTTGTCCTTTTCCTTATCTTTCTACGTGCTCGCTGAGTCGGGCCGCCAATATCGACAACTACAATTACTCGTACAGAGTATTTGTCCTGCATGTGCACAGCAAAACCTTAATTGTGGCTCGGTATGACCTCCGCACTCCCGGTTCCCCCCCCACTAACTGCCCCCTAAGGTTCAGTCCTGCTTTCCTCCCAAGGGGCTTGACAGACATTCATTTTCCCCTATTATGCTCTGTTTTGCACTCAAGCTATACCTTGGCATCGCACTAACTCTCAGGCAGCTCTTTTCGCCCTCCGTCCAGGCGCTCGTCACTCTTCGTTAAAATCACAACTATCGCTACACCGCATAAGAACGTTTCATGAATCCTTGCGGCACACCTGGACGCCTGCCTCGTGCCTGTTCCCTGTCCCAGCATTTTTCTCGAGCGACGTTTCCCGTTGTGTTTCTTTTCATTTTTTCCCACCCACCGTCCCGGACGACGCCCAAGCCAACGCTTGGTCTATTCTTCTGCGGCACTGGCTATTGCGCATCCCACGTCTTACACACCGGTTACTACCACCTCTGTTCTCTTCTGTTTCAAAACTCGAAGTCTCTACGCCGTTGAACGACCAGCAGTCTATGGATATTACCGCTTCACGGGCTCACTTTCGGCACGAGGCTACAACACCCTATAGCCGTACTGATTTAATTTGACCTTTCCGAGAGAATCGATCAAGACCCATTCTATACTACACATTATGACGACAGCTCTTCCAAGGGCATCACGGCCCTCAGTCGGCCCCCCGACGACCGCACTTCCAGCTCTCCCCGTGGGCAAGACACGGAAGAGCACCGGCGCCATCCCTACACCATCACCAAGCAAGTCGACACCGACAACACCACGAAGTGGACTGCGAGCTCCGTCTACGTCTGGGCTTCCGGCTCTTCCTGCTCAGAGCCTCACACCAAGCCTGACCCAACCACGCATTTCGTCCGGTATTATTGCCCCGACAAAGACGCTCCGGAAAACCGTTAGCATCAACTCGTTCCCGCAGCCACCACGATCCGAAGGTCGCGTGAGCCTGCCCCCGAGTCCGCTTTCGAATGGCGCACCAGGCAGTCGCAAACTCAAGACACCCACCACACCAAACTACACGTTTGGCAACTCCACCCCGAGCTTGCTAAACGGCACCGGAGACGGAAAGTCTGTAGCGCGTCCGGGCCAGCGCAGCTCAGATGGCCTCATCAGTGTCGCATCTCCACCACAGAGTCGAAGCTCGTCCGCACAAGATTCCTATTCTACTTCCGCCACCCAGTATGACGACATAGCCGATGGGCAGCCAACTCTAAAATCGTCGGCATCCACATCTGCCCTTCCCTCTTACGGGGAGGGCACAAGCAGCAAGCGCCAATCTAAGGTGGACGGGAAGGGCAATGTCATTGTCAGTGTAAGGGTACGACCTGATGCGGGTGGCAATGACAGCAAGGCAGACGGCGAGTGGATGGTGGACGGCCGCAAGGCTCTGGTGGCCTACCGAGGAAAGGAAGGCGGCGACTACTTTTATGGTACGTGTTGAATACTCGCGTTGGCACCACAGTTAGTTGTTCCACGGCGTGACGGCACATGGCTAACAGCGTAACTAGACAATGTGTTCTCGACTCACGACAACAACTCCAAGGTCTACGACCACATTGCAAAGAGGCTGGTCCGTCGTGTAATGGAAGGTTACCACGGTACTGTTTTCGCCTACGGTATGACAGGTACCGGAAAGACCTTTTCGATGCAGGGCACAGCATCTTCTCCCGGTGTGATTCCCCTCGCCATTACCGATATTTTCTCGTACATTCGTGAAACACCGTCTCGCGAGTTCTTGCTGCGCGTTAGCTACCTCGAAATTTATAACGAGAAGATTCACGATCTTCTTAGCATGCCAACGACCAGCGTTATTGGCGGAGCGATGCAAGAGGAAATCAAGCTGCGTGAGGACAGCAAGCGTGGTGTTTATGCAAGCCCGCTGAAGGAGGAGATTGTGCAGAGCCCTACCCAACTTTTGCGCGTCATCGCCCGAGGTGATCAAGCACGTCGCACAGCGAGCACTCAGTTCAACGCACGAAGCTCTCGCAGTCATGCCGTCGTTCAAATTGTTGTCGAAAGTCGTGAACGCATTCCCGGAACGGCAGCAGGCGCCAGTGATAACAAGCGTGGCGGGCTTCTGCCGGGTGGCGTGCGTGTGTCGACACTGAGCCTGATCGATTTGGCCGGTTCCGAGAAAGCGGCCGAGACGAAGGAGCGTCGTACAGAAGGCTCCCACATCAACAAGAGCTTGTTGACTCTGGGAACTGTCATCGCCAAACTTTCCGGAGACAAGGACAAGGACGGAAAGACCGCTGACAAGGACGGCAAGCATCTTCCCTACCGAGACAGCAAGCTTACTCGTTTGCTGCAGGGCGCCCTGTCTGGTGGCTCGCTCGTTAGTATCCTCTGTACCATTCAAATTGGAGCTGCTGGCAGTGCAGCATCAGCCAACTCGCACACCTCGGAAACAATCAACACACTGAAGTTTGCGTCTCGCGCCAAGAACAACATTGTCAGTCACGCAAAGCGTGCCGAAGAGGCACTTGGTGCTGGAGGCGACGGCGGTGCGCGTGTCTTGCTGGAGCGCTACCGGATGGAGATTCTTGAGCTGCGCAACCAGCTGGATACTCAGGCAAAGAAGGACGGCTCGAAGAGCGACGATGAAGGGAAGGACAAGGAGAAGGAAAAGGAGAAGGACGTCGAGGAGGAGCTGGCACGGGAACGCGAGGCCGAACACCGGCACGAAGAACAGATGCTGGAAATGCAGCTCGCACGGACTGCGTTGAAGGAGCGGATAGATCACCTTAACAGGCTGATTCTAAGCTCGAAGTCGACCGGAGTCAACAGCGGCGGCTCGTACAGTTCTCTCGGTATGCACCAGCGGTCGTCTCTGGTGTCGGTGCGGTCAGTCGCCACTACAAACAGCGGCCGGCCAATGTTAGAAAGGGCAACATCAGCAGCATCATCGGCATCCACGATCGGGCGGCGCGCCAGCAACCAGCGGCTGTCAGGCGGGGCAGCCGAGTCTTCAATGGCCGACGAAGATGACAGCGCTGGCGAATTTGGCGACGGCGTCGCGTCTTTGTCGTCTCAGAACCAGGCTCTACAGGCCGATCTGGCCGACAAGAACCGGTACATTGCCACGTTGGAGAAGCGGTTACTGCAAGCAAGACGTGCCAGCTCTTCGCGCACATCTGTGGGACTGGGCTCGTCCAGCAAGGGTATCATGGTGGGCGAAGACCACAGTGTCTCAACCGTTATCCGGGAAAAAGATGCCGAGATTGCAGAGCTCCGGGCCCGGCTCGACGACAAAGACCGGATGCTGTCTGCACTGCGCAGCGCTGCTCGGTCACGAGACAACGCAGACCGTGTTGACTCGCGGACGGAAGTCCGTGCATCCCAGCTTCTTGAGCCTCCAGGAAACCCGCCTGCTATGGCTCTGCCGCCGACCCCGCAGCCACATCCGGGCCACGGCGACAAGGCGGGCACTCCGAGCAAACGACAGAGTGCTGGATTGGGATTTCCGCGTGCGCGGACCAAAAGCGTGGACGAGATGAGCCGGATGCTGGACGAAATGATCCAGGACCGTGTTGAGAGCGGCCAGATTGTGCGTGGAAATCGCGGCAGCGTCCGGGTAGCGCCTGCGCCGCCCAAGCCTGAGATGCTAGCCGAGCCGGCGCTAGGCCTGGAGCCACTGCGACGAAGCCCCTCGCTGATCGCCGACCCAGCACCTGTTGCTCTCGAAGTTTAGGCTGTGGTTGTACTCGCATACCGATGTGGTCAAGACGGTGTCTCTCCGAGGAGATTACGGAGGATGTATTATGGGGATGTGACATGAGAGGACAAAAGGCGTTTTTAGGATGCTGATCTTGCCTGATTTTCTTTTCTTATGTTTTTGTTGATTTGCTTTGATTTTCTTTCTTTCTCGCCGTTTGTCTTATACCCGACAGTTTTGTGCTTTGTTCATTCTTGCTTTTCTGTTCTCATCTCCCGGTGACTCTCTCTTTACTTACATTCGCTTTCTGTTTGTTTTTCTTATCCTTCTTTTCTTTTTTGTATTTCTGTTTGGCAGTTTCGCAAATTGGCAAGAAAACTGGTGGTGCTTGGAAGCATGAGTGAATCCCGTTGTCTGGCGATGAACGAGGAGACAGTCAGGCATCTAGATGTGACCTTGATGTAGTGTATTTGTATAGCTAGGAAAGAGGAGACCGCTACATAGCGATGGGTGGCACCATACGCCTTTAACGAACAGCACCTTGCTTTCGTATCTAATAAGAAACGGTATATGTATACACGTGAGCATTGAACAAGATTGTGTTTGGAGGATGCCTCGATTTAAGATATGCTTGCGTGTGATTGATTTCTCGGTTATCTTGATTGCTTACTCGTAGATCGTCACTATCTGCAGTTTACAGTAGTATATCTGTGCACAGCAAATGCTACTTCAACAGAGGCCGTCTGCTCTGGCTTTCATAGCCTCTTTTTGTTCCATAATCATTACAATCGGAGTTTCCTTCATTGACCTGTCCTGCTATTTTGCAGATTTATGAACACATTCGTAGTACGCGTACGCGTGTCTTTTAATTCCTTAGACACGGAGCAGTCGATCTCATATTTCTAGAACGAAAAAAGGGGGAGGAAAGAGGTACTGCACCAATGCCTCTCGGCCTACTTGTGATCATTTTATCAAGTACTAGAGCGGCACAGTAAACGGACGGTCACAAATGAGGAAGGCATGGTCTCGGCAAAGTAACTGCCTCTAATGGCATGCGGTTTTTTTTCTTTTTCTGTCGCTATCATTGGCATGATTCTGGCAGGTTGTTTCGTCTTGTCATTTGACAAGCGCCACCCACACGTAGATGTGTATACTCGAGACTGATTATGTTTACGGAGTAGTGATGTGTGCCAGTGCGCATGCCATTTGACAAAAAGCATACATATGAATCATAACCCAGGACGCCCCCACACTCAATTTCTTGATTTTTTAGGCGGTGTCGGGAGTAGGAAGCTGATCACTCTCACTTTTATTTTTTAACGCGTTTCAGATTGCGAGCTACACTGTTCCAAACGGGAAAGGATCTACCCTGCCCTCTTCGGAGACTGCAGCTGTGACCGTAAAGGCGAGTACGCCGGACGTGTGCACACGCATCCTGCTGGATTTGGTGTGCCAGCGCGTACCTATGTAGTATTATTACGTGTAGTCGTAGCCGCATGTACACACGATGCAGGAAGAACCAAATACTGATGAGGCGGTCTTCGGCGCTATTGTTCGGTGCCCAGTCGCACCTGCTGTGGCAAACACCGTGACAGACTACTTGCCTTCCCCGGCCGCACCTTCCCAGCCAAACAAAGGCAACCGGTTGTATGAGCCACGAAGACGAGTGCGAGTCGTATTTCCATGCTTCCATGTGCGCGTACATCGTGCCGATTCTTGCATGAACAGGGACCAGCACACAGCCCCATCCCGATTCTGTGCGAAAGAGGACAGCTGTGGACACTGTGGGAACTGGAGGGAAGGAGGTTCCCACAGGTCATATCGCGTGTTCAAATTTCCCTTCAAGAGGCACAAAGCAAAGAAAGCACGCCAGCAAGAGATCATCAGCATAGGAAATGAAGATGGGGTCCACATCGCTGGCGGTCGCCTCTTTGCTGCTCAGACTATTCGTCTCTAGGCTGCTGGTGAAGCGACTTTCTGGCGGAGCACTCCATACGACGTACGGCCCCAAAAACCGTTTCACGGCTAGTCTGTATACATGCAACAAGGTGTACACTACATACTACTCACTCTGCTTCATTATTCGGGTTCTCAGGCGTTGTTCTGACCCCTGTCTCGTTGCAGTATAACATTGCTGGAGTCGAGATTTTGAGTCTGGAGATGTTGCACTGGTGATAATGTTAGATAGCGCAGCTACTGACAGAGAGTGTGCTCTGTACATACGAGTACATACACACTCCCACTCCTTTTTGTACGAGTACATATGATCATGCGGGCTCTCTCCGACTTCTGCATCCTGGTTTGGTTGTCCAGCGCCGACCCTCTTTTTCTTGTCTAGCATGGCCAACTTTTTCGTCTTGCGCTTTTCCCTCAAGTCCGGCGGCTCCTCTCCCTTGCCGTTTTAGGCATATAAGTACACTCCTTCACTTTCTGGGGGGCGGATGAGAAAGCGGGAAGCATACCAAGACGTCATAGTTGATAGAGGAAAACCAGGGTCCAACAACACGGGCAATTTTTGAAAAATGAAATAGGGGTTCACTAACGAGGGAGAATCCCTGCCGGTATTGGCTGGAGGACTGAGCCGCTTGAGACGTTTTCCTGGTGCAGCGCCGGGCGGAATAGCAGACCGCTATTGCCCCCTAGGACACCTAAGAGGGCCAAGCATTCACGATCTGCCCCCGCTGGCTGCATGAGAACAGCGGGAGCGTGGACCAATAGGATTGCGAGAATGGTGTGTGCACCACGAACCAACGCAACACGTACTCCTATATATGTACGTACATATGTACGAGTACAAAATCCGTGTACTGGTAGTTACGTGTGCAGGCCACGACGTCCGGAGGATTGCGTTACAGACCTGGGAAACGACAAATGTTGTTTTGAGCTGGCCCCCGCCTTGCCTCTTTTGCTTTCTGGTGTTCTGAGACAGACCCAAGTACATAGTTTGTGTTGCCTGGCATGCCCGGCGCCTCCCCGGCCATCTTGCCCTGCTTTTTTTATTCTTTGTGATTGCTTGAGCTATCTCGTTTCTTTTTTCCGTCCTCTCCTCCGGTTCCCTGGTTCTCTCCCAAGTCGTTAGGGTGTTTTGAGTCCATGCATTCTTTTGCTGTTGGGTCACCACCAAAGATCGTCAAGCCTTTACATACAAGCCATACGGGCATAGGGTCCAAACGGCGGCATAAAAAAAAAGGGGACACTACTGGTTCAGGCCCCCAGACGATCTTCGTTGTTTTGTTAGCATATGACGTCCTGCCGTGCCATTGAGCCATCCAAACCGCAATACCCCCGGACTTGTGGCCTGCGGAATACTAAAGGGCAGAGACCCATTTGATGCCCATCCACTTTGGCATCACGGCCCATCCTCCGTCATATTAAGATGAGCACAGCGGGAGGGGGGAAGATCCAAGGGCAGAAAATAAAGTTACGCAGTGTGGGTTGGCCCTTGTGTTTTTGTGCTATTCCCCTCGGATGTTTCGACGAGGGTGCAAGAGGCAACTCTCTAACACGGCAAAGCACAGTTATAACGTGCTTTCCAAGTCTTTTTGGTGTTGTCATTGACTTTCCTTCTTTGGCTGGGTCTAAAGTCAGTAGAGTGCATCCTTCGCTACTTCACCTTGTTCGGGCCCTTCCCGTCCTTCCTGTTTCTTCTATTTTTGTTGAATCCTGAGCTGAGCTTCGTGCAAACGTCCTCGTACGCGAAGCCCGAGTTTCTTCCAGTTCACTGTCCATTTACACACACACACTCGCAGCTTAGACGCGACACTCTTTTGATATTTTATTTACCTATACCCGGTACAAGCTGCTGAATGGGCAGCAAACATATCCCATCATGCCGCCCACCCTTGATCTCAGCGGCTCAACACATGCCAAAATGATCGTGGCTCCTCCACGGATCAATCTGAGGCGGACGACTTCTTACACGCACGAAAAGGGTGCCATCTCCTCGACGTCGTCCCGATTCAGCTTCAACCACCTCGTTTTCGCCTCTCCTCCCCCTTCACCCGGCTTGCCACAGCTCATTCCCCGGCCAAAGCAGCCATCCAAATCACCGCGTCCTAGCCGCCTGTTCCGAGCAGTATTGTTCGTTGCGGGCGTTGTGTTCATATTCTACATTGCCGTCTCAGAGTTACGGCAGCTCAGAAACGCATCTACGGCGTCAGGCAGCGGCGGCCTGTACATGTGGCCTGTTCGGACACACGCAAAGGAGGATGCCTATGAGATGGTCCGCAAAGACGACTTGCCCGACACGCCGACACCCGTCATGGTCAGTGACAGCTACGGGCGCGTCAAGTGGACGGTGTCGATTCCGGCCAACGTGCACTTTCCGCTGGATGCGGAGGAATACCGGGACATGTGCCGAAAATGCCATGAAGTGGCCAGCCACGTGGATGCGCTGCGGCAAAGCGGGTACGGAGCCAGCATCAGCAGCATTGGTGACAGCATCAAGAAGAAGAAGGAACAGCTGCTGGCCCAGACGACGTCGTCAGCTGGAGCGGACAGCCTGTCGCGGGACAAGGATTTCGTCGACGTGCACGAGGCCGAGGTGGCCGGCTTTCTGCCGGGGACCGTGTCGATTGGTGCACTGCTGAGCCAACAAGAAGGAGGCAGCGCCCTGGTGGGCGAGGCCAAGGACGGGAATCTCAACCGGCCAGTATGCCGCAGCAGCATGACCTTTGTGCTGGCATCGTCCGAAGCCGGGCTGGGACGCACGCTGATGGTGCTGTGGGTGGCGTATGCCAGGGCGAAGAGCGAGGGGCGGCACTTTTTCATCGACGATACGCGCTGGGCGTATGGCAAGTTCACCGAGACGTTTGCACCCCTGCCTGCGGCCGACTGCCGGCCGCCGCTGCGGCACGAAATGGTGCCGTGTCCATGGCAAGCACGGCATCTGGTTGTGACCGTGGACACAGCGCAAGAATTTCTCTTCCCGACACCGCCGTCGCCCTCCGAGGACTCGCCGCGAGCAGCCGAAAACCGAGCAGCCCATCTTTTCGGGCTGGCCCGCGAAGGCTACCAAGCGCTCTTCCACCTGAAGAGCGAGGATGCCCGCAACGTGGCCGGCCGCATCGAGCAGCTCAAAGCCAAGACGCGGTTAGAAGACGACGGCGCCAAAGCCAGCAAAGGCGGCCAAGGCAGCCGAGGCGGGAGAGGCGGCACGATTGTGGGCGTCCATGTGCGCCGCGGCGACCGGCATCCGGTCGAGTTCCAGTACCAGGACTCGTACATCCCGCTCAACGTGTATGCCGACCGAGCATACGACGTCCTTGAGGCCCAGCACGCCGGCAGCCTCCAGACAACGGCCGGCCAGATGGCCCGCAGCCACTCGCTGGTCGTGATGGCCTCGGACGATCCGCTGGTGTACAAATCGGACGAGTTTGCCGGCGCTGCGCGGGCCCAGGAGTTCTTGCAGCTGGCCACCGTGCTGCCGGGCCAGCGAGAGGCCCAGAACAACAACGGCGGCGGCGTGATCCACCGGTACGTCGACGAGACGTTTGGCTGGGAGGGCGGCTTCTTTGCGGCCATGTTTTGGAACCTCGGCCGGTCGTCGCTGCACTCGGCGGCGTCAGCAGCCGCAGCTTCGAATATGGTGTCCGGCTCTGGTGCTCACGCGCAAGAGTCCGGTAGTGGCAGCAGCAGCAGCAGCAGCAAGTTTGATGCCGTGACAAGACTGCCTCCGTCGGCTGAGACGCTGCAGCTGCGCAGTCTGGTTGGTCGGGCATACATGATGGACCTGGCCGTGTTGGCTGGCGTCAGCGACACCGTTGTGTGTGCGGCGAGTGCCACGGGGTGCCGGCTGCTGGCGGTGATGATGGGCTGGGAGGTGGCGGTGGCCCAGGGACGGTGGATCAACATCGACAGCGACTATGGCTGGTGGGCGATCGACCTGTAATGGTTTTCATGTTTTCACGTTTTTATGTTTTCATGTTTTCTTGTTTCCTCGCTTCTTTTTCTCTTCCCCTCGTTCCTCATTTTCGCATTTTCTTTTGTTGGCACCCCCTCCACCCTTTCTCTTTCACTCCTCCCATTCCATGTTCATGTCTCCCCAAGCTCTTTCTCTGAGTTCTTCAGCATTTGTCTTCACGTTGGTATAGCATTGGGTTGGTGTTGGTTACAGGCGTGCACCTTGAGCGGCAGTAGGGACAGGATACCCGGACAGGCGTAATACAACGCCTTTGGTTGGCGGATAAGGGTGACCCAAGCAGTCAAAAGCACGCATCCAGTCGTTACTTAGGAAAGCCGAGCAGAGCTCAGCGAATAATGTTAATTGCATATTCCGTACTTGGTTGCTGGGGGTCTCGGTGTGAAATCACTCGTGGTTGTATGAATATGGGCACGTGATTCGTACTCGGCATCACAGAGCGAGTACGATGTACGACGACGAGCGCATACGAATACGATACGAGTACGAGTACGAGTACGATACAGTGCTTATCCGCCAAAGACGGCTGCCTTTATTTGGACGAATGGCCGTTGAGCATTTGTGTAGGATGACGTATCTGCCGAGAAGAGCTGCAGCTGGTGTCGATAATTGCTGAGATTGCTGCGGGCAAAACGGATACGACTGTGCATTGGCGAATGAGAGGTGTACGAAAGACCGAAGTGCAATTAGTTACTAAAGGTGCTGGGATGGCACTGTTCACGTAACGAATGCCAGGAGAAAAAGTCACAAATTAGCTGCCAGGAACAGCGCATGCAAAACGGCTGATTCCACTGTGGCAGCAGCCTGATCTAGGCACTATGGTGGCACGATGGGAAAAGGGGTGCGGGCCAGTCCAGGTACTGTTTGGCAGCGCGCACCGCGTCGGGGGTACCTGGTGGATACGAATACGAGGCCAAGCGGTGATTGGCTAGACGACTTTGGACCAACGATTTTCATGGGAAAGGGCGCTCCAATTAGCACGACTCCACGTACGGGTAGCTAATTTGCCTTTGACCGCCTTCGCGAAAGGGTGCATTTTCACAGCCCATTTTCACTAGGCTATAATAAATGTAGTCTAGCCCCCCCTTTCTCGTTCTCTATTTGTCTTTCGTCTCCTCGTCTCGAACCTCGACGACCTTTGGCTTCAGCACCGACGCCGACACTGACACCGACACCTTGGACGTGTTGTGTTTCTTTCTACTCGAAAGCATTTCCTGCATTGACGTAGGAGGTCGACTGGTGTTGTTTCGTCGCCCCTTTTCGTCGCACTCTTTTTGCGCCTCGCGTCTTCACCATGGGCCTTCTTCAGGACGTGGCTGGCCCGCTGTCCGAGCAGTTCGCTGCTCTGGGCACGGCGTCGCAGGTGGGCATCGTGGCGGCAGCGTCGCTGGTACTGCTAGTGTTTTTCAACGTGCTGCGCCAGATTCTGTTCAAGAACCCCAACGAGCCGCCGCTGGTGTTCCATTGGTTCCCGATCATCGGCAGCACCATCACGTACGGCATGGATCCGCCGCGGTTTTTCAAGGAGAACCGTGAGAAGGTAGGCTCGACTCTTCTGCGTGGCTCAGCGGGGAAGCTGGTGGGCTAACAAGACAGTACGGCGATGTCTTCACATTCGTTCTCCTCGGCCGCAAGACGACGTGTGCCGTGGGCCCGGCCGGCAACGATTTCATTCTCAACGGCAAGATCCGCGACGTGTGCGCCGAGGAGATCTACACGGTTTTGACGACGCCGGTGTTTGGCAAGGACGTGGTGTATGACTGCCCGAACTCGAAGCTGATGGAGCAGAAGAAGGTATGTCTTGGTGTTGGACCCAAAGCGTTGTACCTAGACTAACCACCGCCCCAGTTCATGAAAATCGCCCTCACCACGGAGGCCTTCCGGAGCTACGTGCCAATCATCTCGGGCGAAGTGCAGAGCTACTTCAAGCGCAGCGCAGACTTCAAGGGCGCGGCCGGCAACGTCAACATACCACCGAAGATGGCGCAGATTACGATTTTCACGGCCTCGCACGCGCTGCAGGGCAAGGCTATTCGCGACCAGTTCGACGAGTCGCTGGCGGACCTGTACCACGACCTGGACATGGGCTTCAGCCCGATCAACTTCATGCTGCACTGGGCGCCGCTGCCGTGGAACAACCGACGCGACCACGCGCAGCGCACGGTGGCCAAGATCTACATGGACACGATCCACCGGCGCCGCGCCAGCGGCGAGACCGATGCCAACGACATCATGTTCCACCTGATGAACTCGTCGTACAAGGATGGCCGCCCGGTGCCGGACCACGAGGTGGCCCACATGATGATTGCGCTCCTGATGGCCGGCCAGCACTCGTCGTCGTCGACCAGCTCGTGGATCATGGTGCTGCTGGCGTCGCGCCCGGACATTATGGAGGAGCTGTACGAGGAGCAGGTGCGCGTCCTGGGCGCGGATCTGCCGCCGCTGCAGTACGAGGACCTGGCCAAGCTGTCGCTGCACAACGCCATCATCAAGGAGACCCTGCGCTTACACGCCCCCATCCACTCGATTATGCGCGCCGTCAAGCAGCCGATGCCGGTGCCCGGCACCAAGTACGTCGTGCCCACGAGCCACGTGCTGCTGGCGGCGCCCGGTGTGTCGGCCAGCGATCCGGCGTACTTCCCGAACCCTGACGAGTGGGATCCGCACCGCTGGGACAAGGACGCCCGGAACGCACCGCGGCTGTCGCGCAACGACGAGGAGGAGGAGGAGAAGATCGACTACGGCTACGGCCTTGTCAGCAAGGGCGCCGGGTCGCCGTACCTGCCGTTCGGCGCCGGACGGCACCGGTGCATTGGCGAGCAGTTTGCCAACGTGCAGCTGCAGACGATCCTCGTCGAGATTGTGCGCCTGTTCAAATTCAGCAACATCGACGGCAGCAACAAGGTCATCGGCACCGACTACGCCTCGCTGTTTTCGCGGCCGCTGGAGCCTGCCCTGATCCACTGGGAGCGCCGGGAGAAGGCGTAAGGGGTGGTGAACGGAGAAGGCAGAAGAAGAGGAGTCCATAGAGGGGAGCGATGGAGTGGTGGCAATCCCCAGCCAACCGAGGAGTTCTTGCTTTGTATATATAGGCTATGGCTACGACTTAATAATAATAGATTACGGCAGTGAATGTGCGGAAGTTGGCCGAGGTGTATGAGTTTGGAGGTAGTGTGTTGACGTCGATTAGAGCAGAGGTGTGCTTGTCAGGTAACGTAGTCCGGGAGTGACGAGGTCAACTCCGTCCTCGAGTATGGTCTGGATGGTTATAACCGCTCTTAGACGGAGGACCGCCTACGCAGCCGTCAGCTGCTACAGCCAATCGGCATGCGCCGCTCAGCTCAAGCTCGTCAGCCTCTGGTTCGTACTCGTACTCACTCCTCGTATCGGCTGGCAGTGTTTGGTAGCTCGTGGCCACTCGTGCCTTCCGTCAGAGTCGGCCGCAGTGATGACGCAGCTTCCCCCAGAGCGTGAAACGTAAGGGGGATCCTCACCGTAAGGGGAAAGAGACGAGGAGCGCACATCACCAGAGGGGAGAAATACAAAGATTCCACATTCCCGCACAACTTTGAAAAGCCGCCCGTTTCACATTCTTCACTCGCCAACCGGACTGCGACAGAAAACAGAAAACAGAAACCAGAAAACAAATGCGTCTTCCGCCCTAACAAAAAACTAACGTAAACAACCCCAAAAGAGCCTCTTCCGTGCGGCCATCTCGGCACTCATCACTTGGCGATCGGCAACGCGGTACACCTTTGTGTTCCTACGACTCGCTCCGCTACTTTTAACTTTCATATCCACAACGAGTTACACCATTTTCTTCTTCCAGCTATCCACAACATCCAACATCCAACCACAGCCACAACCGCACCACCAACCATGACCGACGCACAGCTCGGCCCGCTCCTGCGCCTCTGGGGCCTCTCGGCCGCCCAGCTGCCGCCCCACGACACCGGCGCCGACGACGTGGCGCCGTTCCTGCTGGCGCTGCTCGAGGAGACCGTCTCGTTTGTCGACAGCATCGACGACGCCCAGCTGTGGAAGCAGAAGGGCGACAAGATCTTCCGCGGCAGCGAGACCGGCAGCGACCACCGCAACGCCGTGCACGTCGAGCTGCTCGAGCGCGTGGTGCCAGGCGCCGTTCTGGCGGACATTGCCGCGCGCTCCGGGACATCCGGGACGTCCGGAAAACCCCCGGGAAAGCCCGCCGCCGAAACCTGGATTGGCCGCCGCTCGCGCCACCCCGATGCCCCTGTGCCCGGCACCGCGTCCTGGGCCGAGTTCCGCACGTTCCTCAAGGACCGCCACGCCGCCACGGAAGAAGCCATGACGCCGACGGTGGTGGCGGCGCAGGAAACACGCGCGTGGCCCGCGGCTGGCGCCGCGCTGCAGGACGTCATCGAGGGCGGCCGGCGCTGGTCCGACTTTACGCTGGCAGTGCACGAGATGCGCCACAAGGTCGGGCGGCCGGTGCTCAAGGACCGCGTGTTCCCCGTGCTGCAGATGACGTGTGCAGCGGTGGGCAGCGACGACCTCCCCACGTCCAAGGAGTTTCTCGTGGCGAGCGTCACCGTGGCGGAGGGCGCCAGCGCGGCTGCCAAAAGCACGTCCGATGTGGTCGTGGGGGCCTACGTCAGCGTCGAGAGGGTGCGCGTGCTGCCCACGGCACAGGGCGACGAGATCGAGTGGGTGATGGCGACCGCATCGGATGCGCGCGGCGTGCTGCCGGCCTGGGTGCAGACGCTGGCGGTGCCGGCGCAGATTGCCAAGGACGTGCCGCTGTTTCTGCACTGGCTGGCGGCCGAGCGACAGCGGTTTGGGGCAGGAGATGCGCCAGCGGTGGAAGAGACGGCGGAGACGGCGGAGACAGGACCAGAGACAGGAACAGAGGCGCCAGGACAAGCTGCTACGGCTCCAACAGCTGCACCAGACGCCGCACCAGTGACGGAGGCAGCTCCGCCCCCACCGACCACAACTCCGGCGACGACCCAGGCTTAATGAGGTGTGGACTGGGCAGATTAGCTGACGAGTGGGAGTATATGTGTTATGTTGGGTGTAGGCGTTGCGTTGCTGATACCATTCCCATTCTACTATACCACGCTACCAGTTTTGTTTTCATTCTTTTTTTGGTATGTACTCAAAAGCTATAAACAAAGCTGTCCTACTCCTTCCGCGGCCTGTATATGCAGCCCTGATCACCGTGTGGCTGTTTGTAAGACAACAGGCGCCGACCGATGAATCCATGCGTTGGTACAATATACGAACAGGCGGTCCCTCCGCGTTTACCTATCTCATCGTGCAGCTGTGTCGTTGTATTGTTGCCCTGTTGTACCGTTGCACCGTTGCACCGCTGTACTGTTATACACCGTGCGATACCATACACCCATCTTGT
Organism: Graphilbum fragrans; assembly: GCA_001513895.1. Classification (NCBI taxonomy): domain Eukaryota; kingdom Fungi; phylum Ascomycota; class Sordariomycetes; order Ophiostomatales; family Ophiostomataceae; genus Graphilbum; species Graphilbum fragrans. Next base: position 2,541,736 of record LLKO01000001.1, read on the forward strand.
AGCTACACTTCACTCTCTAGTACACACGCTTGAATGGCGGCACCGGCTTGCACTCGTTCTCGTCTAGCGTCGTGCTGATGACCTTGCGGTACTTGAGCTCCACAGGGCCGTGCGGCTCCCGCTGGAAGCTCAGCGTGTGCTTCATCCAGTTGACGTCGTCACGGTCGGGGTAGTCCTCGCGGGCGTGGGCACCACGCGACTCCTTGCGGTTCGCGGCCGAGGTGGCAGTTTGCACGCTGATGGTCAGTGGATCGACTTCGAAAAAGCAGCACACAAAAAAGAGAGAGGGGGGACTTACGCGCATGTCAGCAGATTCCGGAGCTCCAGGGTCTCAACCAGATCCGAGTTCCAGATCATGCTGCGGTCCTTGATGCCGACCTGCGAGTACGTGTTATCGACAATGTTGATGTTGCGCACACCGTCATCCAGCGACTCCTGCGTCCGGAACACGCTGACGTCCGTCTGCATCGTCTTCTGCATCGCCAGCCGGATCTCCGCCGTCGTCTTGGGGCCGTCCGACGTCCGGATCTTGTCTAGGTACTCAATCGAGTCCGCAGCCGCATCCGCACGCAGCGGCTTCAGCTTCGTGCCCGGCGCCGACGTGTCGCGGATCGTGTGCGACACCGCACGTCCAAACACCACCAGATCCAGCAGCGAGTTCGCGCCCAGACGGTTGGCACCGTGCACCGACACACAAGCAGCCTCGCCGCACGCATACAGGCCCGGCACCACCTTGTCCGCACCGTTCTCGTCCACCGTCAGCACCTCGCCCGTGTACTTGGTCGGGATGCCACCCATGTTGTAGTGCACCGTCGGCAGCACCGGGATCGGCTGCTTGCGCACATCCACGCCCGAGAAAATGCTCGCCGTCTCTGAAATACCCGGCAGACGCTCCGCCAGCACCTCCGCCGGCAGATGGCTCAGCTGCAGGTAGATGTGGTCCTTGTCGGGACCCACGCCACGGCCGTCGCGGATCTCCATCGTCATCGACCGCGACACGACGTCGCGCGACGCCAGATCCTTCGCCGTCGGCGCATACCGCTCCATGAACCGCTCTCCCTCGCTGTTCAGCAGGTAGCCGCCCTCGCCACGCGCGCCCTCCGTGATCAGACAGCCTGCGCCGTAGATACCGGTCGGGTGGAACTGCACAAACTCCAGATCCTGGTTCGGCAGACCCGCCCGGGCCACCATCGCCATGCCGTCACCCGTGCAGGTGTGCGCCGACGTGCAGCTGAAGTACGCGCGTCCGTAGCCGCCGGTCGCCAGAACCGTGTGGTTGGCCAGGAACCGGTGAAGCGTGCCGTCCTCCTGGTTGTACGCCAGCACACCGCGGCACTCGCCGTCCTCCATGATCAGGTCGATGGCAAAGTACTCGATGAAGTAGTTGGTGTTGTGGCGCAGCGACTGCCCGTACAGCGTGTGCAGAAGAGCGTGGCCCGTCCGATCCGCCGCCGCACAGCACCGGTACGCCTGGCCGCCCTTGCCGAACGCACGCGACTGACCGCCGAAAGCGCGCTGGTAGCTGCGTGTGTGTTAGCACCGAATTCAACTCCCGCCAACCCACAACGTACAACCACTCACATCTTGCCGTCTTCCGTCCGCGAAAACGGACAGCCGTAGTTCTCCAGCTCCACAATTGATGCCGGCGCCTCACGCGTCATGTAGTGGATGGCGTCCTGGTCGCCGAGCCAGTCGGAGCCCTTGACCGTGTCGTACATGTGCCAGCGCCAGTCGTCCTCGTGCATGTTGCCCAGCGCCGCGTTGATGCCACCCTGAGCAGCCACGGTGTGACTGCGTGTCGGGAACAGCTTCGATATACAGGCCGTGTTGAAGCCCGCCTCTGCCAGACCGAACGCGGCACGGAGACCGGAGCCACCGGCGCCCACGACAAGGGCATCGTACTCGTGGTCCTGTGCGTGTTAGAAGAGAAGCCAAGGGGAGAGGATGGGAGTAAGGCCACATACAATCACCGGGTACTTGGTGCTGACAAACGACGACGCTTCCTTTGCGCGCAGAGGGCCGGTAGCAATTACGCGCGCTGCCACTCAGTTAGCTTCTGCCTGCTGTTTGGGAATCGAGGCTTTTCAGGTTCTTACCAGCTGGTCGCGTGGAGGAGAAAGCGCGCGTAGATTGGAACTATTTGGTCAGCATCGCAACTCGACAGGCCACAAAATCCTCGTCTGGGCCAGAACAGAAACCAATGGCAAAGCAAGACAATGCCAGTGGACAAGAGCACCCACCGTTGGTCTGGCCACGGCAGCTAGCCGCTTCCAAGCTCGCGCAGACGACATGGCGAATCTCAAGCCTCGACGGCAAGCAATGAACTCGTAGGTTGTGCGGCCGCTGACGGTAACTTTGTCTCAAGTTGCGCTCCGGCTGCTACGTCAATACGTCGTAGGCGTGTGTCTCGCAGTGTCGCAGTGCGAAGCGTGTTCTGTTCGTCGTTTTGCTGATCGGGAAAGAGTTCGAGAAAAGAAAGCCTGTGACGCCGAGGGATTCGGAGTAGATGTGGGGTTGCTGGCCCGGGTAGTGATCGAAAAAAGAACAAAGGGAGCAAAACACGGCCCAAAGACAATGGCCAATGATTCGGCAGGGGTGGTGTGGAAGGGGTTGGGCTTTGGACGGGGACGAGGCAGAGAGGGAGAGAGAGAGGACACAGGTCGACAGATTGTTCGAGGAAATGCACGATCCCTTTCTAGGAGAGGAATGAACGAGTAAAAACAACCAGAAAAAGAGAAAACGAGACAAACCGCACAATTCCGACCCGTTCGCCCCAGGCCCGGAAGGCACGCCCGCCCCATACACCACTAAAAAGGGTGCACCCCAGGCGCACCTGCCCACTGAACAGTAGTGTAGGGCCGCCCTTTCAGTGGCTAGCGGCGTCCTGCCAGCCAATCTGCGTCGCGCCATTTCTCATTACTCCACTCTGCACTGCTGGCAATAAGCGATTTTGCGTGCGGGCGTACTCGTTTCCTGCCCGGCCACTTTGCCGAGCACCTGCCGACAATAATACATAGTACAACTAGTTACTAACTACGGAGGACTCGTACCCACGGAGTATCGCAGAAAGACTAGAGCTCTCTGGTCCGTGCGTCCATCTTTTCGGCATCATCACGACCAGACTTGCAGCATCTCAATCCATTCAATCCGTTCAATCCAGCCAGGGATCAATGCTGGTTATTCATGGCGGGGTGTTTGATTCTGCCTCCCTGCGCTCAAGAACGCTTTGTCACCTGCGCCGGTGTGGCCTACATACATACATTCACCGTTTACCCGAGCATGTGACACCAATTCGGCGGTGAGTTCACTGATTCCGTAGCTCCCGGTAACTATCCAACCAACTGTAGCCCCGTCACGTAATGTATTTGTATCGCTCTGGGCGGCCATAAGGCCTCTCTTTATCGTCCAACAATAGCTTCGATGCTCTAGATCCAATGGCGTCCAACACCCAACACAACACATGGAGATGGCTCAAGCAAGTAATCGTCAATGAGCAACCATCAGCATCCATCAATATCCAACGCTCATCATGCCAATGCGCTTTACTCTATCTACCGTACAGTCTATGCGCGCATACTTTTCCGGCTCTCCAGTATGTGCACTGTCTTCTTCGTCCTGGTCTATATGTGCATATCTTGTTTTCTTCCGCCTCCCCAGCTATGTGCACCCTCACTCCGCCAACACGTACCGCAGCATCGCCAGGAAGTTCTCCTTAAGCTTGTAGATCTCGTCCACCGGCGGCTTCGTCGGCTCGCCTGCAGATCGCCGCAGCCGCTCCTGCTGCTTCGTCCGCCGCCGCCGCTCCGCCTCGATGGGATCCAGGTCGTCCTCTTCCTCCTCCGCCGCTTCGTCCAGCGACTCGTCGTCGTCGTCGTACCCCATCTCCTCTAGGTCCATCTCGTTGAGGCCAAAGTCGCCGGCGCTGAATCCGCCCGGCACCGAAGATAACGAATCCGTGCCCACGCCAATCCCCAGGCCTTCGCCGTCCATGCCCAGCCCGCGACCGACGGAGCCCTCGGCCGCCATCTTCTGCCGCGTCTTGTCCTGGTGCCACTTCTTGCGGTTTTCCTGCCACACGATCAGCCCGTTGATCTCTGCGATCGCCTTGTCCTTGTCGAGGGTCCTGAGGCTCACGGCGCCCTCAAACACGGCGTTGATGTCCAGGGTGCCGTTCTTGGGGCCCTTGCGCAGGAACTCGAGAATGCCCTCGATCCAGCCCATCAGCTGTGTAAAGAGCCCGTTGTCGTGCGTGTGCACCTCGTGCACGAACTTGTAAAAGTTGTGCTCGTGCCGCTGGCAGAGATCTATAAACGCCTGCACCGTCTGGTTCGGGTCCGCCGACACATCTTGCTCGCGGCACCGCTCAACCACCTGGATCATGTCGTCTACAAACACCGAAAAGTCCGTCACGCTGCTGTACACGTTGGCCGACTTGTACACCCGCACTAGCGGCTCGTAAAAGATGGTGAAGAGGTCGCGGAACAACGACAGCGTCACCGGCTCCTCAATCAAATTCAGCATCATCGCCTTGTCCCGCTGCCGGATGTACAGCTTCAGCAGCTGCTTCAGGTACGAGAAGAGCTGTGCGCCCTGCTTCAACTCTTCATCCACATTCTCGATCGCTGAGTTGAAGGCCACATAGGCGTTGTACAGCCGCCCAATCTGCTCCGGCGTCAGCGCTGGCTCCAGCAGCTCCGACCGCAGAATCGCCACAATGAGGTCCACGTCGTCGCTATCGGCCTCCTCCCGAATGGTCAGCCGTACAGCCTCCTCAGCATCCGTGTACGCCTTGAGCTTGCTGACAAACACGGGGTCTCCAATCTTGCCCGAAAGCGCGTCGATGGACCGCTGGAAGTTGCGGATACCGTCGTTGAGCGTCAGTGAGAAGATGCGCTGCATCAGCGACCTGGCACCAAACGGCTGGGCCAAGAAAATGTCCAGCACACCCGACATGACGGCTGCGGGGTTGGCGACACGGATGACATTCTTAATGACCGTGTATGGAATCAGCGAGTGGATGCGCTTGGCCTGGGCAAAGAGCTCCGGCGAGTTGTCTTCGGCCAGGAATAGGTGGTAGATGGTTGCGGCCACCTCGATGCGTAGCCATTCGGCGAATTTTTGGTATTGTATGCTGAGATCCTGGATTGTCTTCTTTTCTTTGACTTCCTTGAACAGCATTGTTAGGCCATTTCGTTCTACAATGTCTTGCCGGAATCTAGTACACCATGTCAGTACTTGATCAAAGCTAGCGTCGCCCGAGAAAGTGAGGAGAACGCACTGTTCCATATAGACATCAAGATCCGCAGCTCGCTTGCGTGCAATCTCGTAGAACTTCTTCTGCTCCTCCAGGCGCCTTTCGTCCACCAGCTTTCTCCGTGAGATGTCTTCCAGATCCTCGTCATGCGGAGTGATAGGGTCTTTGGTGAGAAAGCGTTGTAATGACGTGGTCCGCGCGATCTGCGGGTTCTGGAGAATTGTTCGAAGGAAAGCTCGTAGAGATATGCGCTGGTTCTCGCGCCACAAGACGATTCCCTATACATTTGGATTAGTATTGGAAACAAATATGATAGCTCCGCGAGGCTTACTTCTAGCTGTTTAGAATCTGTCTTGCCTAGGCGAGGCGTGTGGTTCCAAGATAGGCTATCCACAGACGGTCGTGGAGAGGGGGCCTTGGCGGATGCGGAAGATCCGGTTCTGCGGTGCTCTACTCATAATGTCAGCCAGTGGTCTGGAGGGTTTGTGCAGATCCAGCTGTTCAGCTGTTGGCCGTGGCAGCTCGCGGACTACGAACCTCGAACAGACAGAGTCTTGAATGACTCGCCCATACTGCTTGTTCCGTTGCCAGCGGGGCTCGTCATCTGTGTGGAGGCGGATGATATGGATGAGGCATCTGAGTCGTTGCCGCCCACAAAACTGCCGATGATGTTGGCTGTGGTGCTTGTCTTGTTCTTTCTCGGGAGCGGGGGAAGCACGCGGCCTGGCAGCTCCGTCCGCAGAGCCTTGTGAAGGCGACTGAAGTCGCCGTAACGGCGGCCGACGAAATAGGGCCGCTCGCCTTTTCTGCCGACTCGTATTAAGAATTCCTGTGATCTTGGTGAGCTAATGCGGCCTCCGAAGGCACCAGCGAGGCGTTGTATCGGCTATAAACATACTGCGTGCTTGTGGTAGCGGACGTTGCGCTTGACAGCAGTGACGCGCACACCAGCCACGTTGACGTCCCAGCCGTTGACATAGTGGCCTTCTGGCATCGTTGCGAGCACGCCAGTGTCGATGGCGTCACGGTCAACAATTTCTAGTTCGGAGAAGCGAATGCGCTCTTCGAAGCCGGAGGACGTGCGGATGCCCGACACCATCATGAGCTCGACTAGTTTCTGGGCCTTGATGGCCAGCTTGCGGCGTTTTGTCTCTTCGAGGCGGTCCTCGGAGGAGGAAACATTTTTGCTGGCAAAGGACTCGAGGAACTGCAGCGAGTTAGCCAGGAAGGAAGACAGTGCCGCAGAGCAGACGATGCCGCTGGGCAGACGCCAGAACAGACGCCGGGCCAGAACCTACCACTTGGAGCTTGTCTTGCCAAAATTCCTTCTCGCGGGCCTTGTCGAGAAAGGGGAACTCGCGGACATGGTGGACGAAGATGTAGCGCAGCAGCGGCAAATCGGAGTCGAGCGGAGACACTTCGCCAAACTCGGACTTGAAGGGAGCACCAAACCGGCGCAAGGCCGTGGGCGAGTTAAGCTCGTTGATTTCCGTCTTGGCCTGCTCCGAGAGCAGTTCGCGCTTGAGATCTGGGGTAGACAGATGTGAGTAACTGGGTCCGGGTCTAGACTCCTGGATTCTGCAGCAAGGGAGAAGTCCCTGGGAAGACATACAGTGCTCTTGCTTTCCGGTCAATGTCTGGCCGGGCGGCGGACTCTCCGGCACGGCGGCGGTTGTAGGTGAGACGGCATAGGTGACATCGGCAGCTTCGATGGTTTCGGTGTGGCCGGTGCCGGTGGAGAAGAGGGGCTTTTCGAGCCCGATAGGGGTGGCCATGGCGAGGCGAGGTGAGGCGAGGCGACAGCGAAGGACAGGCACGGAAAACGCAGTGCTCAGGATCCGGATGTGAGAGCGAAAGAAAAAAAAAGAACCATAGAAACGGGGTCCGGAAAAAAAAACAGGAAAACGCAAAAATATGAGGCCGCGGGACAAAGTTCGGACGTTGGATGACGAATGGGAAGAGATAGCCCAAAGGAAGTGGGGGAGCACGGATGACCAAGGAAAAAGAGAAGAGGGTCGCCTGTCAGACGTTGGCAGGTCAATTGAGGGCAGAGGGGCAGCCCGTCACAGGGAGGGGGGGGAAGGTGAAAACACGGATCGCGACGACGAAGGGAAGAGGGGACCAGGTGCATATTAAAAGGGGAGCACCAAGAAAAGTCGTGGATGTATGCAGCACATGGCATACTCGTTGACAAGAGACGCTGGTGCCAAGATGGGCGTATGACGGAAGGGGCGACCTAAAACTGGATTACATGAACAAGCCAGTGATGTTGCCGTTTTGGGGGTTGCAGGCGGCTCCAGAGCTTAGTAGGCGACACAGAAGAGGCAGGACACCCTCTTTTTTCACAGTGAGCTACGAGTACGACTTCGAGTAATGTCTTCCCTGCTTACGCTGGATCCGGTGGACGATCCGCATTTTCCGCATTCCGCGATCATGAGGCTAATGCTGTGAGCTGTGCATATGCCTCGCTGGCACAAAGGTTTCAAGTGTTTTTGGGGAAGTTTATTTTCCGGATTTGTCTTGCAACCGGGGCACAGCATACATACAAAACTCGAGTAGTAAAACACGAGAAACAAGCTGCAAGACAATACAGCAGTACACTTGTACAGAAATACCATACGGCAGCGCATAAATCGCTAATGGCAGCCGTTATTCTACTTAGTGGTCCCCGGTTGTGAGTCTCAAGGCAGACAGGTATGAATGTTTGTGCACGGGAATGAGCCTCTCTGGGGAGCGCAGGAGGCGCGGCTATAAGCCCATCCACACTCAGTGACGCGGCGGCGTGGCTGCGCAGATCATTCCATAGCTGCTATACGCGCAAAAAGAACTGTAGTGGGTCGGCTGCTGGTAGCAGCTTTTGTTGGAGTCGTACTTTGGAGGCCGTGATTCTAGGCTGCTACGAACGTCAGGCTCTGCCCTTTCTTCTTGGCCGCGTTCCAAAATGTAGAAGCCAGGCGTAGGCATTAACCGGACCGAGCAGAGAAAGGGCAGTTTTTTGTAGCTGGGCGAGCCTACAAGCTTTGAAGATGCCATTGTCAGCTAAGAACTTAAACCTGCCCCCCCAACAACTATCCAACTCATTTCAATATAACAGCAACGAGCACAGAGAAATCCCATCATTGGTATACTACATAGAAATACAAAATTACGAAAAGGCTTAAGCAAACAACGCCTGCCATGCTGTTGCAAATAGCTACATAAAACGACAAAACACAAATGAACGTCTTATAACTCGTCGAACAACCGCAGCGAGTCTCCTTCTGCCGTTTCGGACGCCTCCCCTGGATGTCCACTGTCTGTAGAGCCGTTGCTGTGCTCGTAGAAGCCCAAGTGGAACGGTGTCTCCGTCGGACCATGCTGTGCCGCCGCGAGCACCTCAACCAGATCGCTGTATCCTGGCTGCCCTGGCTGTAGCGGTAGTTTGTCGATGCCCAGGACGACGTCTCTTCCTTCTGCTAGCGACGGAGGGCTGGCGCCAACACCACTCCGGCTCGAGGAAGACGGCCCGGCCGTGATAAACAGCAGCGCAGCCACCGCCACGACGGCACTCGACACAATCAGCCACAGCACCCGCAGCCGCGTGCGTGTTCGTTCTTGCCACGCCCGGTCGGCCTTTTCCCAGCTGTTGACCCGGTCGCGGACAGCATCGACCCGCCAGCCGAGGGAGCGCACTGCCTCGTTGCCTGCCCGCACGCGCTCGTGCAGCGCTGCCAGCCGCTTCTGCTGAGCGGCTATGGTGTCCGCCTGGTCTGAGGCTGTGGCTGGAAGCGTCGGGCCGGCCGGGTCCGATTCGCCCTCCAAGACGGCCACTTGCCGGCCAACGTCGCTGCTCAGCGCCTCCGTCTCGGCCGTGAAGCGCTGGTTAGTGGCCTGTGCCGCATCAGCGAGCGAACGCAGCGCGGTCACGGTGACCTGCAGCGAGCCCAGCCGCTCGTGCACCGAGCGGTACGCGCCATCGAGGCGCTGGACGGTGGCCGTCGACAGCTCACGCAGGTCGGCCGCTGTAGCTTCGAGAAGTCGAGCGGCATTGCGTTCCTGCTGCCGCTGTGCACGTTGAAGTGTGGCAGCCGCCAGTTTCACGCCGGCAGCGGCAGCTACTGCGGCGGCGGCGGCTGTTGCTGGGTCTGTCTTATCGTAGGCCCCGTCTCCGCCTCCTCCGTCGTCTCCGTCATCGCCACGGCGTCCACTGCCGCTTCCCTCCTCGCCGATGTCGTCGTCCGAGGAGGAGGAGGCCGGGGCTGCCGAGAGAGGCGTTGGCAGCGAGGCCAGCGGAACCGGCGAGGCAGCTGCGACGGCTGTGGCCGTGGCTGCGAGGGCGGCAATGCCGGTCGGATGTGGGCTGCTGCTGTTGGGGCTGTTGCTGCTGCCGTGGCGATGGTGGCTATGGCTGTGGGTGTGGCCGTGGCTGCTACTGTGACTATGGCGGTGGCTGTGACCGTGGCTATGGCTGTGGCTCGAAGAGCGCTGGTGCTGGTGGAAGGAGAGCCGATGGTGTTGGTGCTGCTGTTTCTGCTGCTGCTGCTGCTCTTCGCCAAAATCCTTACTCGTACGTATACTATGCCGTCGACTGGAGCTAGGACTGGCGCTCGCTGCAGGCGATGCCGCGCTCGGCGACGTCGCTGTCCCGCTCCAGCGGTGTACTTCGAGTGACGACTGGTTGGCGCTGGCCACGGGCATCGATGCGGTGGTCATGGGCGACAGGCTGACGGGCATCAGAGAAGGCGAAGAGGCCCCTGATGACGGACCGATTGTTGGATCGCCTCGTTCGCGGCTGCTCTGCCGGCTGGACGTGTGGTGTCGGTGCAGGCGCAGGGGCGAGGAGATCTCTGACAGCGACCGAGGAAACTGGTGGCGCGGCCGCTGGGGCAGCGCCGCGGAGCTCGTCGTTCCTATGGCTGTCTCTGAAGCCCTGTCGCCGGACGTCGGCGCGATGGTCGGAGAGACAGAATCGGTCCGGTTGATGTCTGACATGCTGATCTCCTGTTGTTGGCGGCGAAAGCCACTCGCCGTACGAGTATAGTGTTCGTATGCACTCGTGGAAATGAAAATCCGGTTTGGTGTGGCTCCTCGAAAGCCAGGTTCCGAATCGGCGGCGGCCTGGGAAACTGTTGATGTCAAGCTGCAGTCACATGAATACGCCCCACCCAGCCAATAGAGTGCGGCTGTGCCCTTGGTCGAGCTAGCCTCACTCTGCATTTGTTCTCATCGCTATTTTCAGCATTACTCAGGACACCTGACTTTGCATGTTCCCTCCTATTGTGCTTGCCGGCTTGTCTTTTTTCGCTTTTACTTTTCGTTATAGTCTTTTTACTGGTTTTTTCACTGCTAGGTCTGTGGGCCAACTGCACAAGAAAAACAATGTCTTAAGCCTTTTCTGTATCCCAAACGCCAGGTGCCCATCTACCGCTCGTAAATCTTCTATGTACATGTACTCTTGGTACAACAATATCCAGCTGCTGTGCTTCCATTGTGATGCACGGGCTTAATCATTCAAGCATAGAATGCTACTCCGCAGAGACTCCCCAAACACATCGAGCGTCAGTAGACCGACCCTCGACAACATTGCCACACTGAAGAGTTCGGGCATGTAAAAAATGCGCTCACTGCCGCCCTGATGACGTTTGCACAACCCGGGAGCTGGTCTGAAATGCTAAAATGCCAGCAAAATCTGCACATGGCATCCAGCCTCACCCTGAGCCTCGTCACAAACTGTGCCGTTTTTTCGCAGTCCCTCACCGACGTAGTCGTAGCAGCCAAATTTGCCGAGATTATGTGTTGATCAGCTTGTTGCGCTTCTCTTTCCGCTTTAACCGCTCCACGCGCTTCTTGTGCATCTTGGCTGCCAACTTCTCGTACCGCTCTTTCTCCTCCTTGGCCGCCTTCTTATCGCGGATGGCCTTTATGCGTGCCTGGGCGTGTCAGTACGTTGCGGATTCTAAACTACGCAAGGAACATAAGTCCCATAGTATGGATGAATTTCTCACCTGTCTGTCTGCCTCTTTCTCGTCCTTGAGCTCCTTCTCCTTGGCCTTCATCGTGATTCTGGCGAGGCGGTCCTTGGTCCGCTGGGCGTAGGACGTGAGTCCGGATGTCGGCCGGAATGCCTTCTTTGTCTCGTGCCACTGCTTTCCTGCAACAAGAGAAATGTCAGATACAAAACTAAGGCTGGCGGCATATATTTTTATTAGGAGGCACCACATACCATTCTTACGCATGCCCAAGTTCTTGGTGGCTGCTGCCGGAGCGGCAGGTGCCTCAACCGACACGTCTTCGCTGGCCATCGTGGAAAGAAGCGACACTGCGAGAATATGAAATTTGATTGTTTGACTTCCGTTTCGTAGACAGAAGAAATCGTGGATGCCGATTCTGCAAATGCTAGCCACGAGCAGCCTCGAGCATACGGCAATATTTTTTTCGTCCTACTACTACTGGCGACGAAGCTAAAAATTTTGCCAGGCGGACAGCGTTTCTGCCACAGATGACCGCCCGGCTAGAGGAGCTGCCATCACTCACCGCCTGAATAGGCCTATGATGGCACATGGTGCGCCGAAGTGGAGTTTTACGCAACTGGGCGAAAGTCATATGTGCTCGTACGTCAGTTGTATCTTACGGACACGGAGCTAATGTCCCCTGTGGAGATGGCGCCAATATTGTGGAGCCTGTGTAGAATTGCGAAATATTGCAGCTCTAGGCAGTCGAAGCAAGACAGAAGCCTATTTCTCGAATACAGGCGAAAGTCGATCGTGCTCATCTGCACACTGGCATATGAGAAGGATGGGCAACCCTGTTAAGGGCCGGAATGTCCAGAATACGTGTTACATACGAAGGCACCCCCTCGTCGGCGTACTACGATCTCGCGTCGTGCCTGTATTTGTACGACTGCACAATCTAGCGGTGAACTTTCGTTCCTTATTTTGGGCCGCCGGTCGTGTCTCTTTAGTCTCATTAGCTCTCAGGCGCGGTTTGGCCGCTAGATAAATTGAACCAAAGGAAATCAAGATTCGGAGGAGAAGAGATACTTTGATCGGAGCTTTTGGCGAGAAGAGGGAGAAGACCGTATATAGTGACTCCATCATAGGCATGTGTGGCGTCTCGCTCCACTGCTGAGGTGCACTTCTTCTTGTTCTGGTGCCTATTATCTCATTTCTGCTAATATGCGAAATAGGCCGTGGACAGGTACGAGTCAGTTCTCATAGCGCCCGCGTCCAGTGCATGTGCAAACGGAGTCCTTGAAGCCGTACTAGCAGACGTGTGCTTCTGCGGCACAAGCGTGGCGCCAAGAAGCGTAAAATAATGTGAAAAATGACATACGCACTGAGGGGAAAGGGGAGACGAGAGGACCCGAGGGGAGAAAGAGAGGGGGCGTGTGAGATAGACAAACCAACTACGGAGTAGAATGGACGGGCAAAACAAGCGAAATTCAGGGACCGTCAGGGGCTAATCAGGGCATATCAGGGCACCTAACATGTTTGAGTACTGGATTTGTACAATTTATCTTACAGACAGGCAGGCATTCTGCAGGCCCATTACGGGCCTACCACAGCCATCCTACAGGCATACGTACAGGCATGATACAGGCATCAGGTCTCACATATTACTTTCGCCCCTCTGCCGGAAGCTCAGACGAGATGGCCCCCTGAATGGAAGCCCGGGCAACACAGAGCTAGAAGACCGTTGGGGGAGGTGGAATGGGGGCAAGATCAGGGCCACTCGACGAATGAATGGGCTCGGGCACGTACATACGAGGATGTAGTCGTACGCCGCACTCGTGCTCGACATGTGTCGTTGTAGTTGTACGAGTCAAGCTGGCCGCCTGATCAGCGGAGATTGGAACGCAGATCTCGAAGAGGCTCTCTGGGCAACCGACGATGGTGAGGAGACGTTGCATGCGGTGAATTGGGGTTTTGCCGATGTTCATGTATGTACATATGCAGTACAGAAGTAGGGAGTCGTCTCATATGTACGACAGCACGCTGTACTTTGGCACTGGCAAGGAAATGTAATGCCAATCTCCCGGGAGCTGGCAAAGGGCGGTCCTAGAAAAGGCGGATGCTTGGGACCGCCGAAAAAAGTGACAGGCTCTGAACTCCGTACTCGTGCTCCGTTGTCGTACTCAGGGCCTGAGAAATAACCTGCGTATTAAGTCACCATTACAGGCATTAGCTGCCCTGCTTACGACGTTTGCGCCAAAAGGTATTTCACCGTAATGAACGGCCACGGGCGCCTTGCTTGGGGCTTCCCTGTTGGAAGGGGAGCCTAAAGCTAAAAATACTCCGCCTAGAAAGAAGCTCTCGGGTGCCGAAATGAAAGTTCGTTTCCCACCAGCGCCGCTCGTACCGTAGAGAAATTGCCAATCTGGAGCGCTCGTTAGTACGCATGTGCTTTGGCATTCCCAACAAAGTGCCCACCCCGTCGGCGCGTGGCCTTTCATTTTTCCTCTTGCCCTATTTGCCAGGTTCTTCCGGAGGCTGAGCTTCACCGTTTTCCTTACTTTGTGAGGTTGTCGTACCCGTTCGAGTATACTTCGAGTATATATCGGAACGAAGAGGACAAATCCCCATAAATGCGTGAGCAGGGCTCCCCGTTTCCGCCCAGCAAGAATTGGCCCCCATCCTGTCTCTCGCCTCTGTACTCGTACGGAGAATCTGTCTTTCCCCGTCAATAAAGTACGATCATATACAACTAATTGGAGTACACGTATTCATATGTACTCACATCTATGATCAGATGGAGCCAGCTGAGCCGGAGAAATGAGCCATTTCCTCGGAAGTACTCGTATGTACATGCGCATAAGCAACCGCCTACATATGTACAATGACATACAGAGACGCCTCTGATCCGTAGTGTACTCGTATGCAGTTGTATCGTACGTTCTTGCATTTGCCTGCGACATACACCAGCTAGAAACAGTACGAGTACGGAGTACATACTTACGAGTACGAGTACTCGTAGTGTGGCACATCCGAATAAAAAGGCCTGCAATCCTGGCACAAAAAGCTGGGTCCGGGTCTCGGAACCAGACACGCCAGTCTCGCCGAACAAGACATGGTTGGGCGAAATGATGGGCAGGAATGGTAGCCCCAAGAGGCAGGCGGTTTACGGCCGCCAACAAGTGTGAGTGTAGTAGCTGATGGAGCTGGCGTGCAGTAGCAGCGCGTTCTAAACTCGTATTCTCGGCGTCAACTCTCCCCTTACATACTGGTACGGAGCATCCTCCACCCGGTTCATGTATTCCGAGTTGTATATGACGAAACTTCTACGGAGTACTCACTCGCACGACCATACAGAAACGATAGCCACTAACGAGAACGAGTTGTCGTATTTGCTTGCATCCGTGCGCATGATAAAAGAGAAGAGTAATTGGCCCTTTGCCCTCCTCGCCCTGTTATCTGGCGTGGGATGGCGAATGATGAAAGTGAAGAAAAAAAGGTGTGAAGGGTGGCCCGCATGCAGCCGCCCAGATCTTGACCGTCGGGCCTGCTTATTGGCCTGTCCGGTCTGTTGGTCCTTTTGCCCCCTCTCCTGGCAGCTGCAGGCTTCAGGAGGTGTAGTGGAGGAGCGAGTGACAACGCAGAGCCAGTAAAAAACCTGGCAGGCCACCGTAGGTAGTGTACTCGTACAGAGTAGAGGCCGACGAACTGCTCCGAACCTGTCGGGCATTCCCCTTTTGCGGATTTGTGTGTTGTTGTCGTATTCGAGTAATGTACAACTCGTACGCATCTACGACTACGACTGCCGATGCACAAAATCCGTCACTACGACTACGAGTAACTCTGTCCTAGTGCGGAGTGTTTTGTTTTGTTTTCTTCGTGTCCGAATGCGTCTTAGCCGAGCTGCTGGGGGTTCCTTTTTTGGGGCTGAGCAACAGCACACTTCGCGATGGATGTTTCCGGCATCCCACGCATCCCGTATTCCGAGGTGATCTCGTTTCATGTTTTGGGGACCTGCCCACCGGTTGGCAGCATTTGCTTCTTATTGTGGTTGTTTCCTGGGCACATCTCGGCGATGGCGCGAGTCTTTATTTGGGTGTGAATCTTGCGTGTTGCCAAGCAGCAGCACTCTGGATGGATACGATGTACACTACAGAGCACTTTGGCGACCCAGCTCGACCAAAATGTGATGTGTACTCGTATGCGAATGTGTACGAGCAGAATATGTACATGAATATGTATGTGCAGACAGCAGAAGATGTAAGTAGGAGTACTCCTTGTATCCGACGTTGGCGCTATTGCGTACGTGAGAATGGAGCCAAGCTTCCTGAAAGTAATACCGCGTCACTGTCTCCGCACAGTCACTGTGCCATGTGAGCAGGTTGGCCCATTTCCGAGCAGTAAAACGTGCAACAAACAAGTCTTTGTTGGTGATCGTACTCCGTACTCGCAGCCGTATTCGCTCGAGAGTAGCTCAGGTACTCGTACTCGGACGAGAGTTCCGAAGAAATGGACAGGGATGGCACGGCACAAGGCCTACCACAGCATCCAAATTTGGACGAAGCATCGTCTGTCCCTGGTCTCATGGGACGGATTCTTGATGGAACCTGGCGACACAACACAGAACAAGCAGCCAGGAAGATGTGGAGAATAAGAGGTCAAGCACCTGGAGCCTATTTCTGGGAGTAAACATGGATGTACGAGCACACCGTAAGATACTCGTACACTCCAACTACAAGTACATTCACAGCAGACCGGATCCAGCTAGGTCGTTATCCGATACGAGGCAGACCTGGCTGCGAGACAGTGACGGTGTGCTGGGCGTGTGTGAGTGGGCTGGGGAAACAGGGGCCGTTGGTGGTATGCGGCTGTGCTTTTGGCGATGCTGAGTCTGTATGCACACGACAACTACAAGTATGTACGGAGTAGTTGTGTCACCAGTATGCTCCGTAAAGCTCGAGGCGAGCAATGCCGTGACGCCGTTGTGATCGAGGACGAAAAGGTAGAGCGCAGCATCGGCGTACGGGTGTACGAGTATGTACGAGGATGTAGGTACGACTTGCAGCATCCCGGATGGAGCTGAGCTGAAAACTTGCCGCGTTGCCTTCGCTGTCGACACCGGCTGGTGCCGTTGGTCTGGAGTAAACAAAGACGTACGTACAATCTACGTAGTTGTACGAATAACCACTCGTAGACAACCGCGACTACGTCAGACCCCCGTTTGTTGACGTTGACTTCCATTGCGGGAGCGGCGGATCCGTGGAGTGTGCTTGTTGACGGAATACGGAGTATTGGCAACTACATAGCGAAATGTAAATGTAGTTGTATCCTCCGTATGTAGTGTACGGAGTACATCTGTCTGTGAATACGACACAAACGCATTATATGGACAAAATCTATCTGCAACGTCGTGTCGGCAATATTAAGCACCAAGAGTTGGTATTTTTATAACCAGTACATTTTAGCGACCCCGTACCTGTTATTGCGGTCCCTTTTTCCGCTTGCTGGGTCATTTCCAAGGCCAACGAGCCAACAGCCCCTCACTGACCTCGTATGTATGTACTCGTCCAGTGTTGTAGACGGCCAGACCGAAGGTCGATGCGACAGTGACCGATCATATGTGCGTATGAGTACTTACGCATTGTCGTTTACTGTACGCCGTATTACATATGCAGGGCATTGAATGACCGTTCTGCGTAAGTCTCGCCCGTAAGATACGCTACAAGATGCAGGAACAGCGTACCTTGCCGTGCCTGACGCCCTGGCTACTGCCTCTACATTCGAATATCCTCCGTATCCGTACACCGTGCTCCCGTTCTGCGCTACTGCACTAGTGCTACTCCTTCCCACCTTCCCCCCTTGACCATCGCTCCTCAATGGCTGAACCCCTGCAATGGGTGCCCACTCTGCCGCCAGGGGTGCGAGGTGGTGGAAGAGGGAAAGAACCACCCTCCATGCATGCCGCACGCTCGCCGGCCGAACTGGGAAAGCCAGCGCCCGCTGGTGCCCCTTTGGCGTTCCTATTCTGCAGTCGCAGCCCGCACTAAGAAACGAACCAACAGCCGCCGGGGCGTGTGAACATGCTGGAAGGTGCCCACCGCTGTATTTACTACGAGGAGTATGGAGTATTGTTTGTAGGCGCAAGATACGCAGCAGGAGCACACACGAGTACGACTACCTGCCGTTGCATTGCCATATCAGTACAGTGTCACAGCAAATATACAGTCATTATACACTGCATCACAGCGTGCAACACCACTACTGTGCTGCAACTATACCGCATATTTGCACCCTGGCCGTCCGTAGTCCGAAGTCACTGTGCCCGTTGACGGCACCACTTTGGTAAGAGACGATGAGCCCATTCTCAGCTGCCATGGCCGTAAGATAGTGCCTGTAGCTAGGTAAGATACGCTCGTACTGCCTATATTGGCCCTGTATTAGTGTGGCGGCCCTTGTCCCCCACTGTGTCTCAATTGTTTTCCCTGCCGTCCCCTCGCACACGCCCCCCTGGCGGCCCTATCCTGTGTTCCTGCCTGTTGCGTTGCTATGATCTTATTTTTATTTTTGCGGCCTCTTTTGCCGTCCCCAATTCCTCATTCCTCTCTTTTCTGCATTTCGTCCCTCGTCGCCAATCCCGTTCGTCTTCCCCCAAGCGACGCATCACGCCTCTCTTCGGCGTCTTATCCTTTTTGTGTTTTCTCTTTTGTCTGCCTTGTCGTCGTCCGTTTTGCAGGCCTCTTTTCTTCACCTTCTTTGCGTTCTCGTTCTGCCGCTCGTCTCGTCTCCTTTTACCTCTGCTCTGCTTTTCCTTCGCTTTGGGCCATTTCCGGCACGGCAAAAGATCTCGAGAGATCTCGCGCTCTGCTGGCTTTGCCCGTCCACTCCTTTTACCGTTGCGGTCTTTTGCTCTTCGCCTGCTCGTCTAGCCACGCAGCTCGCTCCCTCTGCGGAACCAATTCTTTGTCCCCCCCCAACTGACTCCATCGTCCTGTCCACGATCCGTACGTCTTTTTTCACGATCATGTTCTGTTCTCAATAGAGAAGCCACCCTTGGTAAACCAGGTATGCAACAGCCACCCTATCCGGCACCAGCACCGTTTATTGTCACCCTGTTGGGTCCAAAAAGGGTCAATTCTTTCTTGTTGCCTATTGCTGTTGCCCGCTTTACCTTTTTTCCCTCCCTTGATCGACTCTTCTTTTGTGTCTTCCGTTTCCCATTGTCCCTAGCTTTCTTTGTCTGGCCCTGGCCGGCTTACTGATATCTTGAAAGAACAGCACGACTTTCCGACGCCCGACCGACCTGCGAAATTAACGTCCGTACCCGTCACCTCCGCGTCTTTGTCTCGACTTTCGAGCCGTCAGGCGGCCGAATTCCTTCGGTTTTTTTTTTCGCCCGCCGGCTCTCGATTCGTTGCGCTACCCCCCTCTCGAAGTTGTGCAGCACCGACCCAATGTCACAAAGAGCCCTTTGAGTCTGCTTCTAGCTTTCTCTCTATGCTTCTGGAGAGCGGCCCGGCTGCTAGAACATGGCTACCGCTTTTGGTCTTGACGCGGCCGCGTCTCTCCCCCCGGCGACAATGACTTCGCCCGATGTCTACGAGTCTTCGTTTCCTCGCTCGGTGCCATCTCTGGCTTCGACGTCTCCTAACCTCGGCGGCTTCGCAATGCTAGGAAACGATCATTCTTTGGCGCCTGACCCCGTCACCTCCCCTCAACAGTCTACGGCTACACACGGCGTGCCAGCACCGCTGCCAATGCCTCCCTTTGTCTTCCCGGCCAGACCTTCTACCTCAGCACCATCGTCTTTTTCCAGAGCAACCGGCAGACGACCAAAATCTGTGGCGGATCTGCAAGATCATTCAGGGGCTGCACTGTCGCCGGGTCTCCCAGGCAGAGACGCAGTTCGCTCATCGCGTTCTCCTGCGCTTCCCGAATTTTCCTTCAACCCTGGAGCCAGTCTGTCCCCGGGCCCTGACCATGCCTTTCTTAGCCCACCGAACTCGCCCCAGTCGCCCCGTGCGATTCCGGCTCGACCTGGCGGCGGTGGCCACAGGCGAGGTGGTAGCGAGTTTGTCGGAGGCAGTTTGCGGGCAGGAAGCGCGTTCACGGTCATGAGCACGAGCCCAACAAAATCGGAAAGCGGCCTCGCATCGCCTATGCTGTCGCCCGTCAGTATCAAGACTACGCCAGGTGGACCGCCAGGAGGACCGCCGAGTGGGCGACGTGGTCATGCACACAGGCGATCTGCTGCTATTTCCAGCCATGACTTGTCTGTGATGCTGTTGCCTACGAGCCCCAACCCTATTTCCCGTGGAAGCAGCGCTCCCTCCAGTCCTGCCGACTTCGAAGGCAAAATGAAGCCTTACATATTCCCCGATCCCATCACCGTCGCACAGGCTCTCTCACCTGAGGCAGCCACACCTGTGGAGTCAATGGACATCAATACCGACACTCATGCTGTGTCTTTGCCTCCTACGGAGCCACCAACACCTGTGACGGCAGAAGAGCCACAGCGGCCTGTTTCTGCTCCTCGGCAACTGAACCGTGCCAGAGTCGGCTTTTCTGATACTCTGGAGTTTATTCCGCGGCCACTTTCGCTCGTTTCTAGCGACACGTCTAGCACCATCACAGCGAGACCCATGGGAACAAGCAGCGGCAACCACTCGGTATCTGGCAGCATTTCGTCAGTCATTTCGCTGAACGCCGCTTCAGCTCCTATCGGCGATCGCGAGATTGCCTCGCCTTTGATGCGGAGCTCCTCCCGTAGCACTACGACAGAATCGAGACCAAGCACTGCGGGTGCAGTTCTCGACCGACTTCAGGGCGCCTCGGTAGACGACGCAGCCGAGAACATGTCTCCACGACGCCGCAATTCAATACCTTACCTGGTGTCTGTTCCTCCGGCTGTTTCGCCCGAAGACGCCGGGTCCGAAGCTGTGCTTGCGTTGCCAAGCCCCAACAAAACGCCAAAACGGTGGTCCTTGTTCAGCCTCGACCCATTTATGGGCAATGGCGGCGGTAACTCGCCTATCCGGTCGCGCCCGGCTAGTTCCAACTCTGCTGCCGAGCCTACAGGGATGGTGGTCGATGCGCCAAGACCAGTATCTGTGGACACCCAAGAGCCGAATCAGAGCGATGTGGTGCCGGATGTGCAACTGGAAGAAATCAAGCTGTCACCCTCGAAGACGGTGACTCGGAAGCCTAGCAATAAGAAGAAGAAGAAGGTGGTCAAGACATGGGGGATTCTGACGAGGAAGTCGAAGCCTCGCCGGAAGAGCCGGAGGGCTCCCACACCACCCCCTATCCCACCCCAAGCAGATGACGTGGAAGATGAGGACTTCGTTGACCAGCCGATGCTCATGGCATCGTCGCCTATCATCGAGTCTGTGGAGGTGAATGCTACGCCTGTGGTGCTTGTTACGGAATCGGATCCGTCCGACAACTATGAATCCTCATCTCCGGCTTGGAAGCCGCTGCCATCTCCGTCTCTTTCTGCCCCCGATGACGACTCTTCGTTCCCCATGATCGACCTCGATGCGGCTCTTGGTCCTTTTAACACGCCGCGCGCCAACAACCCGGAATGGGACGCTGTTATCACTGCTGCCGGGCTTGGCAAACGCCAGCTGCACAGCGCCGCCGGTCTTTCTCGCTTTTCTGGCCCTGGCATGCACTACTCGCACAGACGTGCAGAAAGTGCCCCGGAAATGCCACCGTTTAACCGGGCCGGCATTCCACGGTTCAACAGCGCGACAGCAATGGCGGACGTGTTTGAAGAAGACGAAGAAGAAGATGGGAAGGACGATGGTGGCTCGACGGCAGACATGAAGACGGAAGCAGGCAACATGGAGGAGGCAAGGCTGGAAGGAACTGACGCGATGGACTACGAAATGCAGTCTGGTCACGGCACACCGAAGGCTGCATCGATTCGCTCTTGTCGCTCCATGGGCGCCTATCCGCATCGTCACAACGCAGACTTTGGCGAGAAGCCTTCTAGCATCGATATCCGTGTGACGTCTTCGGATGGCAATGGGGACATGTTTGTCGACCGAGTTTTCGACTTTTCGACTTCCGCCACGGAGGACACTACGTCCTCTGGCGTGTTGAGCCGCCGCGGAAGCGGCCTCAGCGGCCTCAGCGATGATGACAAAACACAGCCCAGCATGGGCTTGAAGTCGGAGTACTCGGCAAGCTCTCTACACGACGAGGTGATTGTGGAAGAGGGAGTCGATTTCCCGTTCGAAATGACAGACGGCAGCTGCGACTTCATGATGGAGTCTTCGTCTGATTCAACTGTTCACTCGCCAGGCCGTCTAATGAAGGGGAAGGACTTGGCGCCGGTGGACATCAGCCCGATGCACCTGCCAACGACGTCGCTGAACCCAGTCAGCCCATATTCAATGGCGCCGTCTTCGTCGTTCCCCTCGCCCCGGTCGCCGATGTCTTACGATGCTAACCGCATGTCCACGGCGCCGTCGTCGGTGACCGAAGACAACTTCCAGTCTCTGTTGATGGGTGAACCGGGCCCAGAGGTCCGGATCTCCAGCGACATTCCTTCCCTGACTAGTAGCAACTCGACCATGACGCGCGAGAGCGGCGTACCTCACCCAGTGCCGATGGCGCCGTTTGTGCACATGGCTCCACTGCCAACGCCACAGCCGCGGCCGTATCTGCCTTCTCGTGGCGCAGAGCGGCCGGCGTCGTTCACGTCAACTGCCTTCGGCCGCAGACGCTCTAGCTTAGCTAGTCTGCATCGGCTCATCAGCACGTCGCATGGAGAACGCAGCAAGTTGTCGATGGAAGTCCCGGTGGATGCGACGAGCATTAACAGCGACGGCGATCCAGAAAGGAGGGCACACAAGGTCAGTCGTGCCAAGCGGCTGAGCCGAATGGTGCAGTTCTGGCGCCCTAAGGAGGAGTCATCATGAAACAACAACGCGGCGAGATACTGCTTTCCTAGTGCAGGCGCCAACACGCCGAACTACACTACCCGCATGACATGGCGCGCAATTCTCTCCCTCGAACACTGATTTTGGCGTTTTGTTTTGACGACAGCATGAAGAACACGGCATATGACTCGGCACCTAGAGGAGGAGGAGAAAAAGCGCAACAGAGGTGCACACATGACACGGACGAAGCACATCTCTCACACCCTGGCCGGGAGACAAAACGCCCTAGGTGTAATGCCTCCCGGCCCCGATCATCATATGAACGAGTCACACTACGGTTCCAGCACGCATTTGCATTTGGCGGTTGCTGTTGCTTTTATTGTTCCCGTTCTTTCATTTATTTTCCTTTTCTCCTTCTTGGGACTACCTCCCAAGATACTAACGAATTTTTTTGTATTTTTGTCACTTCAAACTTTATCCATGCATTCGAGCACTTTCCTTTCGTTTTACGCCATCTTCGGGTCTATCTGACCCGTCGTCCGACATTGTCCCCTCATCTTATCTGGGATCTATGAAGTGAAAAAAGCGGCTGGCTTGATATTCTTTATCGTTATCCTGGTTGTTTTGTTGTCGTTGCCTTTGTTGGAGGAGAGCGGGCGGGATATTAAACTCACCGCGGAGGAGACATCCTTTTAGAAAAGTGAAAAAAAAGGAGACGAAGAGAGTGAGAGAAAGAGAGATGGGGAACATAGACGGCGAAAGCGAGATGTGGAAGTCGAGAGCCTGACTGAGGAGCGGCGCCGACCTTGCATTGCGATGGATCCTCTATTTGTTATATAGCCTCGAAGCATACGTACTGAGACCTATTAAAGGGGCCCAGCAAGCTTCTTAATGAAAGAAATGATTTGGATATTGTGGAGTTGGTGTGTGGTAGTTTGCACTGTAACCTGGTAAATGTCAAGCGCTGCGACTTAGAGCTTGCGCCGAGGTGTTTCGGTTTAGGACTTCCCCACGGGCGGCAACGAGCTACTAGGTCTACTGGTTTACTGGCCTACTGGTCTGGTCTAGTGTACCTACGAGTCTACTAATATGGGTCAGCGCGCACACTGTTTTCACGTGGCAACGACCAAACTGATACACATTATTCGTCCAACTGCTCGACCGCAACACCTTGTACGCGCACAGTTTTGCTCTTTCTGTTTTGTCGCCCAGTCCGCATACTGTGCCCTAGCCGATACTGTAGGACGGTCTGATTGAAGACCAGCGCCATACTGAAGAGTGCTCTCTCGAGCTACTAAAAGGGGGCACTCGATACCCATACGACACCATATACGACACCACAACACACGCACATACACACAGCACACTACCATGGCTTCCTCACGCAATGCGATGCGCCGCCTGATGCGTGAGCTCGAGACATGGCAGGAAGACCAGAGAGAAGCAGCAGAAGCAGCAGCAGCAGCAGCAGCGGCATCGTCTGGCCCGGATGCCGCCGACCCCGACGTCAACAATGCCAACCGTGGCATCGAGCGCCTCGGCCTTGCTGGCTCCTCTCCTTCTGGCGGCACAGACGCGGACACAGACGACGCCAACCTCCTGCACTGGGAAGCTGTCCTCAACGGCGCCGACGTCGGCGGCGGCTACGACCACGGCCGCTGGCTGCTCGACATTGCGATCCCGCCCAGCTACCCCCTCCAGCCGCCGACCATTCGCTTCGTCACCCCGATCCTCCACGCCAACGTCCACCCGCTGACCGGCGCCATCTGCCTTGACCTGCTCAACGGCAGCACCGCGGGGGACAGTGCGACGGGCGCGAGCTCAGGGGCCTGGACGCCGGCGCTCAGCGTGGCGGCGTGTGTGCGGGCAGTGCGGCTGCTGTTGGGGGCGCCAGGGCTGGACAGTCCGCTGAACGTGGACCTGGCGGCGCTGCTGCGGGCGGGGGACACGGTGGCGGCGGCGCGGCTGGTGAGGCTGTGGTGCGAGGAGCAACGGTACGAGGGCGTGTAGTGTGGTGTGAGGGCGGATGGGGTGGAAGAAAGTGACAGAAAGAAAGAGGGTGGGAGGGACAGACCAAGGTCGATACTGGATACGGCGGAGTTGTAAACACTGTATATACAGGCGGGGGGCAACGTGCTGTTCTTGATACACTGCATAGCTCGGATACGGCCAATGGGAGCATTTATGACACATGGCGAACGATGGAGATCATCTCGCACAGATATGGCGCAGGGCGGTAATAAATACATGGGCATATCACAGCAGGACCAAGAGAAAAACGTAGGGCAATATAAAGACAGACCACAGAGTGATGGAGCACATAATATACAACGACGCCTTCCGTCCTGCCAAAACCCAGGCGAGAAGAAGATAGAAAAAAGAGAAGAATAAAAAGATAGGAGCAAAATGTATGGTTTAAGAAGAACAAGAACAAGATGAAAGATGAAAAAGAAACACTAAAACAACACACACACAAACACACTAAAACAACAGATGCCAGATGCAAGCAAAGAGCCTCTTTGGTGGCAGAGGCAAACGGTTGAAGACTAGACCAAGTAAACCCTCCGCTCCTGCCCGTGTCTGTTTTATATTCCTTGGGGAAAAAAGCTGCGCCGGTCCTCCCTTCTATCGTTTCTCGTGGGCCTGCGTTCAGTACGCAGGGCGTGGCCACTCAAGGCCAATGGTCGAACGCACATTACTCGTTGTAGTGGTAGACCTGGGGATTAGCAAGAGAGAGAGACGGAGAAGAGAGAGAGACAGAACACACCTTGTAATTCGGCAGACCCGTGGCTTGCCAGCCGAGACGCTTGGCCATCTTGGCGAAGCCCTCGGTCTCGATGAGATGGTAAAAGGGAAACGCCGGGAACATGGCGCCGTCGCGGTGGACCTCGGCCTTGACCATGAGGGTGGTGCCGCCGACACCGTCCAGGGGCACCTCGACGTGCACGTTGTCGCCCTCGGTGGCCATGTAGGCCATGAGCGAGCGGTAGGTGGCCATTTCGGCGTAGCCCTCGAAGAGCACGTCGTCCGGACCGAGCTTCATGGCCAGCTCCTGGGCCGTGGTGCTGTCCTGCCAGTTGTTGAAGTCGTAGGCGCGCTCGTCCATCTTGCTGGTGTCCGGGTTGAGGAAGCGCTGGAAGCAGTTGGGTGCAACGATGCCCTTGTCGTGCGACGCTAGGTCCTGGATCAGCGACGGCGGGCTCTCGACGATGTCTGCGTCCAGCCACAGCACCCACGACGTCGACGGGCCCAGCGTCGTGAACAGCAGCGAGTTGCGCGCCTTGGCCATGGCCGCGCGCCGCGCCTTTTGGTTGTTCAGCTTGTGCCGCTCGCTCTCGTCCTGCGACGGCAGCGGCGGCTCAAAGTCCTGGCGCAGGATGATGATGCTCTTGAACCGCAGCTTCTCGTCCGCCGCCTTTTGCGTCTTGGCAATTTGTGCCTGCAGCGCCGACGTGGCCGCGTTGCCCTCGCGGTTCTTGGGCAGGATAAAGGCCAGCGTCATGAGCTCGTGCGGGTAGCTGAGCCGCAGCAGGTTGTCCCAGTACTCCTGGTAGAAGCGCGTCATCGGCGTCAGCACCAGGATGTTCTCGTTGTTCTCGATCGGGTTCGGCGTCGTCGTCACATTGTTCATGTTGTACCGCATCACCGGCGGCGGCGCCGGCTTACCCTTGGCGTTGCTCGGCGTCTTGCGGAACGGCGATGTGGGTGGTGACAGCGGGTGCGAGGCGGCGGCGGCGTTGCGTGCGGCCGAGACCCCTGACGTGCCGCCGGACGCAATCAGGAAGTAGAGGATGAAGACGCAGAGCACCACGCCGACAACGACGGTGATGGGGTTCGTCTTCTTTAGACGAACCGGTCCGAGAGGCCGGACCATGGCGGATGTGTGGCGGGGAGGAGGGGGGGAAAGGGAGAGAGGAGGGTCGAGTTGGTAGGGTCGAGTCGAGCCGAGTCGAGTCGAGACGAATTGAGTCGAATCGAGGTCGACAATCTAGGTCCACAGATCTCGTAATGTTGCGAGATCACACCCTTCACGTCGCGTTCACACCGTACTCGAATCGAGAGGCTACCTGAGCATTAGGCCGCCAGGGAGGAGACGTGTGGTCGTGCCGCTGGTCGTGAAGCTCGTTCTTCGTGGATCGCTGGAGATTCGTTTCTATCAATTCGCCGACAATGCCATTTGCGGAGGAGGGGGCAAGGAGAGAGGGAGACGGGGAAAAGAAGAAAATACGGCCAGACACACAAAACAGCTCTAAAATGTAGCAAAATGAGAGAATGAGAAGCGAATGGGAAGTGGGATCTAAAGACGCAAAGACAGAAAGGCACGAAGAAGGAAAAGGGCCGAGGAGGAAAAGGGCCCCAGAAAAAAAGGGACGAAGACGATTGGACGAAAGAGAGACAAAACACTCCCCCAAGAACCAAGGCCGCACGAAAAAAAGCACGACTAGGGCCACTCGACTCGATGGATGGTGTGGTTGTAGAGGTTGCCAGGAGAGAGACGAGCAGAGCGAGCCAAGAGAGAGAAAGGTGGCTTGCGCGAAAGGGAGAGGCAGAGAAGGCAGAGAAAGGGAGATTGCGAGTCGACCATTAGCACATTGGCTCGCAAGGGAAAGGGGAAAAAGACACGAGTTAGCGAAGAGGCGTGTGTGGGATACGAAGAAACGGGGCCGAAAGAGTTTAGCGTGCAGTGAGCTGGGCAGATACCGCAAGCCGCCAGAGTCAGAAACTACGCCATAGCGGTTTACAGTGGCGAGAGCTCTGTAACGGCCCCCCAGCGAGCATCTACGGGTATTTGCGCCGTATAGCACGCTAACTTGTGCTGAAGCAACAACGAAGTACGAGAAACTGCAGAACGTGAGATGCTACGATGAGCTCGTATTCGACTCCTGTTGGCACGAAAACTCGTACAGACATAGGCCACAGAAGAGACACAGTGGCCTTGGCTGCAAACGGAGACTGGTGGGCGCTGAAGAGCCCCCTTTCCGCTGCAGGATTAGCAGTGCTGAGACAAAACAGCCACACATAACCAAAAAGAGCCAAAGAGCCAGCCAAGACACAGTGCTGTGAGCCCACTCGAAAAGGGGCGGCACTGTGTCGACACCATCCTCCAGGAAAACGGAGGCAAAAAACCCGGAACAGAGGAAATTGAGGACAGAGAGGGGTCCCGTGTTGGCTGCGAGATATCGTTTGTATGCACGATGCCGCTCTGAACGGCTATTTGGCAAAGTATGAAGCCTTTGTCGTACATTGGAGCGGTTCGGCGGTGTGGACTGTCAGTACGGAAGCTGGAGGTAGAGTCACGTGCTCCATGCCTCAGGCACCACCGCACCATTGCGTTGTCTGACTGCCTACCACTAGAGCTGCACGCGTCGCAGAGCTGCCTTGAGCTTCACTTTGGTTCTCCAAACGTTTCTCATCCGACCATCCACCACACGACGCACCGCAGCCGAATCTCGGAAATTTCCTGGTATTTGTGTTGCTCCTCTACCTTGCATATTACGTCTTTCGTCTTTTGCCTTGCATCTTTCTTCTTTCATTGTTCGGATTTTCTCTCTCGATTCGCCCTGCCCGAGCTGCGGACCGCCTCATTTTCGCCGACGGCGGATTCCTCTCCAGCAACGCACGATGGATACGCTTGTGGCACGGTACAGCCGGCCGGCTCTGCGGCAGTTTGAGGATGTGATGGAGGACGAGGCCGAGTACAGCGACTCGATGCCGGGGCTCTCGCTCAAGTTTGCCGTGCCGCCGATAGCCCAGGTGGGTGCCTTGCCTCTGTGTCGAGACGCCGTGGACAGTAGACACGGTCAGCTAACAAACCAACGATAGCCGTCGGCATGGCTGCGTGCGGCCACGGACGACCGGACGAACCCGAGCTGCCCGATCAAGATTGCGCACGGCACGACGACGCTGGCGTTCCGGTTCCAGGGCGGCATCATTGTGGCGACGGATTCGCGGGCGACGGCGGGCAACTGGATTGCGTCGCAGACGGTCAAGAAGGTGATTGAGATCAACAGCTGCCTGCTGGGCACGCTGGCCGGCGGTGCCGCGGACTGCCAGTACTGGCTGGCGTGGCTGGGCCGCGAGTGCCGGCTGTACGAGCTGCGGCACAAGCGGCGCATCTCGGTGGCCGCGGCCAGCAAGATCCTGGCCAACCTGGTCTACAGCTACAAGGGCATGGGCCTGTCGATGGGCACCATGTGTGCGGGCGTGACGCCCGAGGAGGGGCCTGCGCTGTACTATGTCGACTCGGACGGCACGCGGCTGGCGGGCAACCTGTTCTGCGTCGGCTCCGGCCAGACGTTTGCCTACGGCGTGCTGGACGCCGAGTACCGCTACGACCTGGGCGACGAGGAGGCGCTGGAGCTGGGCCGGCGCAGCATTCTGGCGGCGACGCACCGTGACGCGTACTCGGGCGGCTTCATCAACCTGTACCACGTCAAGGAGGCCGGCTGGGTGCACCACGGCTTCAACGACACGAACCCCATTTTCTGGAAGACGAAGCTGGAGAAGGGCGAGTTCAGCAACGTGACGAGCTCGTTGGACTGATGCAGATCAGAGCTGTACGTGGGAACGACGACGGCGGGGGGCGTCGGTTTTGAAGACGCGTGACGGATTCAGACGGGGTTCAGAGTAGCGTTCTGCACACGGGAGCCATCTTTTGAGCCACCGCAGCAGGGCTTCTCTACATGTACTACCACTTAGTTATTGCCGTAAGCATCATACTTCGTACTTTTATTCTATGATTGTCCCAAAACGCCGCATGCTGGGGTGTCTACTGCCCCGAAACAGGGGCCCATCCGCCCACGCCGAGAATGCCGCCGTCCGCTTTCCCGGGGTCCATCGACCACTTGCGTATCGGCAGCACGTCCAGATCCGACTGCCAGCCGGCTTCGAACATCTCCATGCCGGCCCACGCAATCATGGCTGCGTTGTCCGTGCACAGCGCCGGCGGCGGCGCGACCAGCGACAGGTGCCCAAAGCCGCGCACGTCCAGCGCCGACCGCAGCACTTGTCGCAGAAACTGGTTGCTGGCCACGCCGCCGGATACCACGAGAGCCGTCGGAGGCGCACCGGCTGCCTCGAGCTCGCCCTTTTCCAGAGCCAGCACCACGCGGCTGGCCAGGTGCTCAAAGGCGAGCAGCATCGTCGCGCGTGCGAGCAGGCGGCGTTCGGCGTCGGCGTCGGCGCCGGCGTCTGTCTCCAGACTGGACGCCACCTTGAGCACTGTCCCGTTGAGCCCCGAAAAGTCAAACCGCATCGCCCGCCGATGGACGCCGTTGGCCAACGGGGCATCCAGGCGCCAGCCGCGGCCCGAGGCAAAGCTCGCCATCTCGTCCTTGCGGGTGGCCGCATAGGTGTAGGACCGGGAGGACCCCGCAGGCCGTGCTGCCCCGGGGCCGTCGTCTTCTGCGGCAAACGCCTCGAGCAGCGCCGCGTACGGCAGACTGCGCTTCGCCGATGCCTCGGCGGCGGCAATGCGCCCCGGCGGCAGAATGGCCCGCGCACACTTGTCGAGGAGGTCGCCGACGGCAATGTTGGCGGCCGCGGCGAGAATGCGGTGGTCGGTGAGCGAGCGGGAGAGGAGCAGAAGGGTGTGGCCGCCCGAGACGAGGAGCGAGAGATACGGAAAGGCCACCGTCGGGCTTCCGTCCACGGCCGCCACCAGCCGCGGCGTCAGCGCGTGGGCTTGCATGTGGTGCACGCCGACCAACGGCACCTGCCAGGCAACGGCGAGGCCTTTGGCTAGCGCGAGGCCGGTGGCCAGAGACGCGGCCATGCCTGGTCCGCGGGTCACCGAGACAAAGTCGGGCCGCTGGGATGCTGGCCGCACACCGGCGTCGGCATCGGCTGCCACCGGCGCGTGCTGCACCGCCCGCTGCACCAGCGCAGCCAGCGAGGCCATGTGCGACTCGGTGGCCGTCAGCGGGTGAATCCCGCCAAACGCGCGGTTGTCGGCTGTGACGCGCTCCTCAAAGAGCAGCCGTGCTTTTTGGGGGGTGGCACTCGCAGATGCAGTGCGGTCGCCGTCTTGCTTCTCCTTCTCCAGAACAGCCACACACGTGTCATCGCAGGAGGTCTCAATGGCCAGCGTCACCAGGCTATTGGGCCATCTGTCCACCCGCAGAGCTGCATCCTTTCCTAGCCTCTTGGTGCTGTTGCTGTTGCTGTTGTGGCTTGCATACCGGAGCTGGACAGCCGACATCACCACATGGCTTGGCCGGGGCCCCCGTGAAGGCCGGCCACACCACGGGCGGAGCGGCGTCCAAGAGCATCGTATCCTCATCGAGACGACACCATCTGCAACATGGCAATTGTGTGCCGCGTGAACTACAAAAGTATGGAGAGTGATCGAAATCAGAGCATCGATCGCGAAGTTTTTATGTGGGTCACGTGTCAGTGTAAGTCGACTCCCAGCGTGCCATACATATGCGAGTATTTCAGATGCAACGTGAATAGATTCATCAAATGCATGAATACATAAAGACTAGTAAATACAGAACAAACATATGAAAGCATGCAAAAAGAATAAGAGGCAAAAAAAGCACCAAAAAAAAAAGCACCAAAAATGAAACGTACAGCAGCGGGTATTCGCTGGTCGTCACCGACCCAACTACTAATCCACCGATTATCGGTTTAACTAGGGGAGAGCGGACGGGATCCCGTGCTTTCCGATATCTATGGCCGTACGTGACAGGATGACAGCTATTCTGTATTATATGACCCGCAGAGTATGAACCGCGCCATAAATAATCGAAACGAAAATGCAAATTAATATGTTGCCCAACGCCATACGCTATGCAGGCACCCTCCGACTCGGTGCTCTTCTACTTTATCTGCCCGCCATATTTTGACAAGACGCCTAGCCTACAAAACGCCGATGTGTACCTCACCCCAACTGCTTGTAAATGTTCATCGCCAACGCCGCGATGCGTGCGCTTCGCCTCGGCACACAATGAGCCCTAGCATCGGCCACCCGCCTAGTACTCCTGTGTCCAGTATGACTGCCTCCTCGGTCCGCTCGATTCGCCTGGCTCCGGGCCCATTGTGTCTCTGTCTTCTGTTCTTTCACTGGCCGGCCCGTCGAGTGCCGATTCGGCTGCACAACCGGCACGTTTGCCGCGTTTTCCACGTCTTTTGGGCGCTGCTGTCTTTGTTCTTGTGCTCTGGCGCGGTTCCTTGGCCGCTTGGCCGCTGCGGGTGCCGCTTTCTGGCGGTCGTCGCCGTCCTTGTCGCCGTCCTCTGTGTCCTCCGAGTCTTCAGTGCGGCCCTTTCGCTTCCTTGGGCCCTCGCGGCTTTGTTGCTCTTTGTCCTCACGGCCAGCGCTCGCCGCTGTGCTGGCCGCTTTGCTGGCCACCGACGCCTCGGCGCTTAGAGACTCCGGATTCTTTCGTTCAAGGCTGAGCCACGCTTGGACGCCTGTCCTCTTCGAATCCGCGACATCCACTGCATCTTGCGCCTCTCGGTCACGCTGTGCGAGCTGGAGAGTGGCCAGCTCGGCTGGCGTGAAGCGTTCTTTCACGCGGCCTGCCCGTACTTCTTCCCTTCTGGCCTCCAGTGACGCATACTTGTTCGTCCAGTACGCCACATCGTTAAAGTCCGGCAGCGGCCGAGCGCCACCGTAGCGAAGACCGAACTTGCCCCGGCCGGGGACGTCGGGAATGGGGTAGGAATTGTCGTCGTTGTCGTCGTCGCCGTTCTCGGCGTTTCGACACCGGCGGCGAGTGTCGGAGTACGGGCAGAAGACGTCTTCCAAGTGCAGGATCCACTGCCCTGGGCGTCCAAGGTCCCAGATGCTCTGCATTAGTGCCACCACGTTCGTTCGCGCAGACGCCAGCTGCTTCGCAGCCGCTTCCGACGCCGGAGACAAGGGTCGAGGAGGCGGGAAATCTTTTCGATCCTGTGCGCACTCGGCAAAATAATGGCCTTCCTGTCCCTCCAGTGCTTCTAGGACACGCAACTCCTCGTCCGTGAACCCCGGCTGCCCCAGCTGTCCCTTGTCGGCCTTGGACACTTGGTCGAACAGATGCAGGCCTTTCCTCTTCCAAAAGATGTAGTACGTAAAGTCGGGCACGGGAGCGTGGCCATCCCAAACCAGCTCAGGACTGTGCTCCCCGTATTGGTGAAAGCCGCGAATGACGATCCCAGAGCCGGGCTTTCGAGTTTGTGGGCGAGTGTCGAAACTCGGGTGGTAGAGTTCCTCGTTGTGTAGAACCCACTGACCAGGACGTCCCCTTTGGGCCAGCGTCATTAGGCACCAAAACACTTTGTTCTTGCCCTGTTCGAGCCATCTTGCGCGGTCTTGGGCTGCCGTGTGGAGGAAGTGGCCTTCCTTGCTCTCCATGCGCTCCAGCACTCGCAGATCGTCCGGCGTGAAGCCATGGTATGCACGCCCTTCCACAAGCGCATCCTCCGTCTGCTTCTGTTTCACATCGAGGTCTTTCGCTTTTTCTGTCCATAAAGCAGCATTCATGAAGTCGGGAGCAGAGCCCCTGCCGGCCCAGGCCAGTGTGCAGAAGCTAGATGCAATAGGCTTGCCCTTGTCTTTCAAGTCGCAAAATCGAATCTCTTTGCTGGGGTCGCGGGAATTTGGCCGTGTGTCTAAATCGAATAAGTAGAAGTCTTCTTGGTGTAGGACCCACTGGCCGGCGCGTCCAAGTGCTGCGAGCCTCACGAGTCTAGTTTGGACTGCTAAGATTCGGATGTCTAATGGACTGGCATAGCCCTTACTAAGCTCCGCGTAGAACCGGCGACGGTACGCCCGCTCTTCTGCAGAAAGGGAGTTGCTCGCCATATTGTTGTCGATGGCAGCTTCAAGTGTTCGCTGTGGAAACGTCAGGCGGCCCGTGGCCAGAAAAGAAGGGGCCATGTTGCTTATATAATGGGTCCTTCAGCCTTGGGTGTCGAGAATGGCGCCCCACACAGCCGCTGCTGCCTAACGGGTACAGAACGCCCAAAGAACGCCTAGGCCCTCACTTATAAAAGAGAGGCTCTAGCATCTGCCTGTCAAAAAAGCACGGTAAAGGCTTCTACTCCTGCGCAAATGACCTTCTAATTCATAATGGATGCCACAACAATCTGTGTAGTTACCACAGTTTCAAGATTTGTTTATCTCCAACATAACGAAGGCTTTGCCAGCGAGCAAACGGCTTACGAAGTTGACGACGGCGCCAGCCATTATTCTGGCTCCTCTCATGGCACTCCCGCTCCACAATCGTCTTCTACACCAGTGCTGCGTATCACGACGGCCCACGAGCCCAAGGACCCGCAAGCTGGATTCGTTTTTGGCAAAAATGCTGCCGTCTGCGACGTCCTTCTCGACGATCCCACGATCAGTGATAGACAGTTTGCCTTGCCGTTGAATTTTGGGTCAGGCAACCTTCTGCTGAAGAACCTCTCCAGGCACGGCACCCAGGCCAAATTCCACAAATTGAACGAGAACATACTGCTCAAGGCCACGCGATGGCTAAGTGAGTTCGAGTTCGTGAAGTTGTCACTGGGCAGCAACATCCAGCTCCAGATCGAACGTGCTGGTGAGCCTTCCGATTGGAATGCATTTTGTAACAACATAACAACCAGGTTGGGCCTGGGCCAGTTGCGTCTTTCGACCAACATTGAGACCAGCAACGCATCCAGAAGGGCTGCCGTCTATATCCAGGACCGGCCGCTCGGAGCCGGCGCCAATGCGCAGGTATTCAGAGCCGTCGAGAAGCATACGGGCGACGCCTATGCCATGAAGCTGTATGACAAGGAGAGAGGCGGGCGATGGCAGGAGCCCGAGATTTTGGAGCATCTTCGACACGTGCGTGTACTGTCCTGCTGCCCTCCTCCATTCCTTGTTTGTTTCAAGCCATCTGACTGTCGTGGCTGCGTAGAAACACATTGTTCGCTTTGTGCGATACACCAAGCCAGCGCACCAGCCGGCAGAGCTGATCATGGAGCTGGTCCCTGGAGCAACTCTCCAGGCCGTTCTCGATTCAGCCACCGACCACGAACCGTTCAATCCCTTGGAGGCACGCGAGGTGCTGCGCCAAGCCCTCGAAGGCGTGGCCTATCTGCACAGCCATGAGGTCATACACCGCGATCTCAAGCCGGCGAATATCATGGTGCAGCAGCGCGATCCCATCCACGTCAAGCTGGTGGACTTTGGCGAGGCTAAACGGTGCAAGCAGTTTTCTCGCACCTGCGGCACGCCCCTCTACATGGCCCCAGAGATCCACAAGGCCAGCTGGCCCTGCACAGACAAGGTGGACATGTTCTCGCTCGGGGTCGTGGCCTTGCAGCTCTTCTACGGCCTGCCAACCCACCGGGGAGAACACGAGACGTGGTCGGACGCCATCCTGCGCAAACGGGCCACCCTGGCCGCGGCGGCTGCCGATGACCCCATGGCACCGGCCAACCGATTTGTCTGCACTCTGCTCCGCGAGGACCCTCGTCGACGGCCGTCGGCACGCACGAGCCTGACACACGACTTCTTCCATTCGGACATGGGCCTAGATACCGCTTCCTTGGCTCAGGGCGGCGTGGCTGACTGGCCGACTCAGCTATACCGGCCGACTCTTTCTCCTTTGGACAACGGGGAGCCTGGTTTTGGCGCAGCGGGGGCCGTCGGCGACCAAGCTAGCTCTGGCCTGCCGGACACGGACTCTTGGGCCTACCACTCGCAAAGTAGGGTCCTGCCACAGCAAGAACAGGTAGAAGAAGAGGAAGAAGATGCCCTCTCCACCCCGTACTCTCATGTGTCCCGCAGCTTCCACAGGTCTGAGGCCCCGGCACGATCGATGGGCCAGACGGTGGTGGCAACGTCGAGTCGGAGCGGTAGGAGCCACGGCCCATTGGCCGGCCCCTTGTCCCACCAGTTGGCCAGCCAGCCAGCTGGCCAGCTCCAAGATGTCGGCCCAGGTCATGAATTCGACCATGGAGTCGACCATGAATCCGACGATTACTACGACGGCTGCTGGCTGGATCCGCTCCACGACCTTGGCGGCGGCTCCTTCGCGGCCAACCTGGCCAGCAGCAGGCGGCGGCATCCGGACAGCGCAAGTGCAGCGGCTTCGACCCTGTCCGATTCCACACCCATTCTGCAAGACGTTTTGGAACAAGAGGACGGGGGCAGTTTGGCGCGCAGGAGCAGCAGCTCTGGTCGTCGCCAGCGCCAAGGTGGCGCCGGCGCAGGTGATCCTGGTAGCTTGGCCCAGCAGGCGCCCAACGATGCGTATGGGACCTACGGAGACCACTACTACCTGGCTGATTTCGCAATGGACCCTCAGGCATCTATTCCGCGAACGAGTGCTCCTGAAAGAGAGGGGACTTTTGCGGCAGAAGGGAATGCGGCATACGAGGAAGCGGTATACGAGGAAGCCGCATACGAGGAAGCCGCAGGAGCAGGCTGGGAAGAATACGCAGAAAACGAAGTAGAAGCAGAAGGATGGGGCTTCGTGGGAGAAGAAGGCAGCGGGGCCGATGAAGCCGAGGGAGGCCCCGACCAAGGGGATCAGGATCAACCAGAGCCATCCCCTGTCCGCCGCAGAAGGCGCACTTCGTACGTCGTTTCTGTGGCGTCCCTCTTTTGCGACTTCTTCATATTTGCCTTGGCCTTTTCTTCTTCTATGTGGAACCCTGGACCGTCTGACCACTCTATAGGGCCCAAGACAAGGCGATCCTCGAGAGTTCGTATCGCCAGAACCCGCGGCCTGACAAGGTCGAGTATCTGCGTCTCTTCGCGGTGGTCTCGATGTCGAAGAAGCAAATACAGGCATGTTGGGCGTCTCACCCCCCCCCTTTTCAAATACAAAAACCCCGCCCTTCCTAATATGTATAGGTCTGGTTCCAAAACCGTCGGCAGCAAGATCGGCGCCTTCAACGGGAGCAGCAGCAGCCTGCTTTGCTGCACAGTATTGCTCCTGTTTTTTTGGACGGGTAATTGGTTCTACTTCTACGTCGCCTCGCCTGTCAACTAGGAGCGGTGAAACATTTAAAAGCTCAATAATTACGACAACAGACATACTCATATAAAAGTGAAAGTATGTATATGAAGATTTAATAACCAATGGCTTTGTTCCGCAAGATTGGCTGTTTGACCCAGCCAATACTTTCGGTTGCTTGACTTCCGCCCTGCGCTATCACATCGCCAGCGACATAATTCTGTTGCATTTTGGTAGCTGGCCGATTGTTATTCTGCACTATATCCCTCACAGAGTATGAAACCTCAACATAAATTATCGATACGAAAATACAAATTGATATGTAGCTCAACGCCATGTCCATTTTCAATACAAGATCCCTTATATGTCCTTTTCCATGTTCCATAATCTAAGTAATGCAATAAAAAGAAATCGTACCAAAAACACGCCACAACTACAGCGCTGCTTTTTTCACGCCGCCGTGTTGCCATTGAGGCCGACAAAGTTGGCCCATCCACACTTGCACCCGCCCGTGCCTCCATCAGTGCCACCGAGTCCCGGGTCTTCGTTTGCATGGTTGATCAGCGTACCACCAAACTGCAGGTTGTCGATGAACATCTGTGTGCTGTCCTGGTCAATGTGCTGGTCCTTGACCGTCCGCGCAAAGAGCCCCTTCTTAGCCAAATTCCCGCCGTGCAGGTCCTCCGTCACTGTGATCGGATACGGGAACGTCCCTGGCGACGTCGTGTTGGTCCGGTCACCGCCTCTGTCCCCAATGAACTGCGTGGTGTTGGCCATACGAGTCCAGATCTGCACTAGAAAACGCGTTTGCAGAAAGGTAAAGATAAAGTCGGCTCCTGCCTCGTACGAGCCACCATTCTGGTCGTCCGAAACAAGTCCTGTCTGCGGGTCCACCGACCGCACATAGATCGTCTTGGAGAAGTACGTGTAGAAGCCAAAGTGCTCCGTCGGCAGTCCGCGGTCATACAGTCGCAGCGGCTGCTGCACCGGCAGCGGATACATCTCTGCCGCTGCACCTGCGCCGTCGTCGTTAGTCGCTGATGGCGGGAAGCCTGTGGCAGAGGCAGGAGCTGAGATTGTAGCACTCGTGCTGCTTGTGGTGGCGGCTTTGACCTGCCCGGTAGACGTCGTAGTAACCGTAGTAGGTTTCGCTGTGGCAATCTTCGCGGTGGTTTTGATAATGGCGCGGGTTGTTGCTGTCTCGGATGCACTGTTGCTGCTGTCGCTGCCACCCGTATCGGCCCTTCGTCCAATACGGCCCCTTCTCACGCTCTTGTGATCGTTGCTTCGCCGTGA
Source organism: Graphilbum fragrans (assembly GCA_001513895.1). NCBI lineage: Eukaryota > Fungi > Ascomycota > Sordariomycetes > Ophiostomatales > Ophiostomataceae > Graphilbum > Graphilbum fragrans. The sequence continues at coordinate 2,579,021 of LLKO01000001.1, forward strand.
TACAATATTTGGCCCGGCGAGGCTGGCATTCACAGAAGATAGAAAAGTGATGTAGAATGGCGTCGGCTCGCCAGCCTTGTCATCCAACACGATTCCGTCCGTGGTGTTGCCCAAGAACCACATTTCCTGGAAGGATGGCGGCGAGGGAGACGGCGTGAAGCCGGCATCAAAGCCTTGGCTCGACGTAGCCGTCACGGCCGCCGCCCCAGCACTTGGAACTGTTCCATCGGGGACCTTCCACAGCTGCTGGGAGCTATTGTCGAACTGGATATCGATGTAAAAGCTCGGCGCGTTGGAAGCTAGCGGCGCATGAGCTGCTTGCTGTTCTTTGGGCAATGAGCAGCTCCATAGTGTCTGGGGACGAATGCATCCGGCCACATTGACACTGTTTGCGGCACCGACCACAGTTGTCACGCCTGTTGGGATCGGCGGGAAGTCCGTGGTATTCAGCCAGAACGAATATGGCTCGACCTTTTGCTTGTGTTTCATCCCGACCGTGGCAATTAGCACCGCTACCAGCGTCACGATAGCAACCACACCACCCACGACCCCGAGACAGATCCGCCGGCGCTTGCGGGCGACACGACCGGCGTTGCGGCCGAAACAGCCCCGATTCGGAAGACACCCCCGCCCACGCCACATGCCACCAGCCTTCTTCGCCATGGAATCTTCCTTTTCGTGTCGGAGTCGCTTTCGTTCGGCTTTAGCGGCCGCAGCAGACATCGGCGGACCTGGGAAGAATGTCGCTGTTGGCCGTCCAGGAAACGGGATGCCCACGGCGGCAGCCTCACTGCGTGCCCCCTGTGGTGTGAGGGGAACATCGGACAGGTGGATGGCTCCTTGAGAGGTCATTGTGCGTGCAAGTCCTGGTGACATTGGCCCCGGAGATGGCGGAAAATTAGCCCGCAGTGGATGTCCAGGGGGAAAGACAGCGCGGTATCGCACCACCTGCTCAGGCTCCTCGCGAGGTTGGTATGGCGGCGGCTGATCGGCTGGAGAGTGCATGCTGGCCACATGGGTATTTTGCGTGCCCCTGTCTTCCCGCCGCTCTTCTTGCCTGGCCGCTTCTACCAAAGCCAGCGCTTCTTTTTCGGTCTGAGGTGCCGTAAAAGACACCCCGGAACGAGGCGTGGGCTGTCGGCTCGTCGGGATGGATCGCGAAGAGGATGCTACAGTGGGCGAGTGGTCGTTCAGCCGGAAGCCGTAAGAGTTGGCGATGGCCGTGGAGATGCCGAGAGAGCGCTCTCCGCCGTTTGGAGCCGCTGTAACTGTCTTTGATAGCTGGTCCCTCACTTGAGTGTCGGTCCTGCTCCACCAGTCGCCCAAGTCATCGGTAGCTCGCCGTGGTGGAGGAAGAGGAATCACTTCCGGGAGGCTTGCCGACGGAGCTATCAATGAAGCCACCGGAGCTGCGATTGGAGGCGGTGTTGGAGCTGCGGGCAGTGATGGAGCAGCAGCAACAGACCGAGAAGCCGTAATCATCGTGAGAGATGGAACGGCACGTATGGCCGACATGGCTGGCAGCGCAGGAACAGCAGGAATGGCGCTTCTCGGCGTTGCAGAGACCGCTGAGAGCCCGGGTGTCATAGGGGACATCGTCGAGGCCGACAGTGGACTGCGGGGGTGCTCCATAAACGGTGTCTGAATGTGATCCCACCAGCCAGATCGCGTTGTGCCGATGGTGGAAGCAGGTGACTGCATGCGGTTTTGAGACTTGATCGTGCTTCTCCGGTCTAATCCTACTGGAGTGGTACCGTCTTCTTCGAACAGAGTAATCGGCGTAGAGTCATCGTCGTCGTCGTTGGGGCTGGAGACTTCCTTCTGGTGTGAACCCCCCCCTAAATATGGAGAGGGCACATTTGGGACTGGTGGTATGTTGCCAGACGAAGCTTGGATGGTGTTCTGTGTGTACACGCAAGAGGGTGACCGCGACGCTGCTCTCATGGTGCTCGCACTTCTTGGCGAGCTCTCCTCCGTGTCTGGAGACCAAACCGAGCGAAGATGGTCTGGTGGATATTGGCGGTAGGGCTGGTCGGTGGCGGCTGTTTGGGGGCTGATGTTGCGCCCGGCCATTTCGTTTTCCGGGAGGCTGATGCCAATCATGATGGGCCCGTCGTTTGGTGAAAGATCCCGCGCGCTGAGAGTTATGGCCGTCTCTGCCTCCACAGCCTTGCCGCTTATGTTTTTGCTGCTGGCGCTCCCCTTTCGCTTGCGCCAGTGCCAACTACCTACAGATGACTCAGAAGGCTTGCCTTCAAGAGCCCGTAAAGCATCGGCGTCGACGAATCTGCCGACTCTGCTCGTACCCGCTCCTGATGTCTGTCCTTGCTGCTGCTGTCGCAGCTGTTGTGGTTGTTGCTGTTGCTGCTTCCGTAACTTCGTCATATCTGTGACGACCTTGATGCCAGCTTTGGCATTCTGGGCTTTTTGCCGCGCTCGCGACTTGAGCCTCGAGGGCTTTTGCCCAGAATGCCGCGGTGCAGTTGACATCGTTGTAATTCCGGATTTTCTGGATATCGACTTGCTCCGCGTCCTGTCCTGCTCCCCATACATGACCGAGCTAGGCAGGAGAAGGGCTTCGCCATTGTGGACGTCATGATTCTGTGCCTCATTTCCGTGGTCGTCGTCTTCAAATTCTGTGTCCACTGTTTCGTTGTCACTCCAGTCTTCCCAGTCCTCTATTATACTGTGCTCGTCTCCTCGGCTAGACGCAGCACCCCGGAAAGGGTCTTGACGTAATGATCGGAGGTCGTTCATTTTGGATAAGAGACAGTGAATTCCAACTGTCGAAAGGCAGTGTGATGAGTAAATGTGGAAGGTATGGTTGATTCTTGTTGGGTTGCGTATATTAGAAAAAAGCCATGAGAAAAGTCGCAAAAAAGTATCGCGTACGGATTATTGAAAAGAGTGGTCGAATAACAGCGAAGGGCCCCAGAAGTCGTGGGTTATGTTCTTTCCACTCTATTGTTCTGATCTCGTAACAGGTGACCGCCGTGGAGTCGATCAGATGGAGTGCTGCTTCTATTGTTGAAAGAACGGCTTTATTGTTATTGTTTAGAAGCTCAAAGGTCGGGAGCTGCACAAAAGACGAGGCGACAAAGGAAAGGCTAATAAATCACCACCACAACCCAACAATAAACAAAGAGAGCAAAGTATAGAAGAAGAACACAAGAAGAGTGTAAGGGGAAAGGACTGAAAGTGAGTGTAGTCATAGGCCACACACAAGAAATGACAACGGCAGTCCTGCTGGCGCGTATTTGGTATAAGGGAACGAACAAGACGTGAAAGGGCGTGTGGTAGAGAAACGAGGGACCAAGAGACAAGAAAAAGAAAGAGGAGGGGAAAACTGTGCAAACCGAACCCGTCAGAGAAGAAGGCCTGGTACTTGGCCACCACCACGCCTTATGATTCAGGAACCCGCCCAGTCTCGATATCCACTTTGTTTTGTTGGCTGGGCCTACTACTCCGTCACGAAGCGAGAGTGTATGAGCATGCACTGTACATGAGTTGTGACGCTTGGCTCATGCTAAGAGAGCGAGTAGAAGAGGACAGGAAAAAAGCAGTCATCTACCGATCTGCTAGGCGAAATTGGAAGAAAAGCCCAGAACTGCACCACCAAAATTAGAAACTGCCATCTTGGAAGGTGCACCTGTATGTGCGAGTAGCTCCTTCCCCTGCCAACAACAACATACGACCGCACTAGGATAGGCGCAATGCTATGACAGGCTGCCGCCGCAAATGAGCAGACAAATGAGCCATCGTACTCGTTCGTATACCGTTGTACTCCGTGCTCTAGCTACATGCATGCGTATTTCACGTACATCCGAGATCCGCAGACGCCCAGCGCGCCTTCAGATGGGCGAGCGCGGTCGCCAACTTATCCCAATGCAGCCATATGGAGACGAGATGTTGCAGCTGCAAACTGCGGGTGTGTGAAATAAGCGCTGCCCAGAGGCAGGTAAGCCCCGCTATTGGCCACTGTGGAAGCGCCGTACTGGTAGGGCGACCAGGGAGGGCAGGCCTGTCTCGGGAAGAAACACGCTGATTGGCCGTGGCTGGGGGTGCCTGTTACATGACAGCTACAGTGCACTGGCGACCTAACAGTCGCTGTGGTACTCCATATTTCCACCCCACCCGCCCAGCGGATTTCGTTTAGCATCGGCGGCTGTTCGACCAAGAGTCTTCCGTACTCCGGGTAGTCCTCCTTTCTTTTTTCCTCTCTGTGCCTATCCCGCTTGCTGCGGCTGCTTTGTGATGGTCCCTCCTTTCTAAGAACAAAAAGGGAGGCTTGAGCCCTCATCACCCGCGTTTTTGTCGCATTCTCACACCATGATCACTTCATCACCAGAGAGCGAAGCGAGAAACTTAAGCTGATCCTCCTCTCAGCCGGGGGCTGTGATGGCAGATGCAAGCCACTGCACATGGCGATGAAGCACCTAGTTGTGGTCCTCGCGTCTACTCATAGGTGGCTCGGGTGCACTCTCTCAATACTCGACGGAGTCCTTGTAAGTGTGAGAATATCTGCGGGCTGTTTTTTCGTTCACTACCCGTAAACCGGGCACCTAGCTCAACAAATCCTACCCAATGGGTGTGATACTGCCTTATTTACTGTGTGCGGTGTGCACACGTATTTTGCATGCACGTCCTGCCGCACGAGGAAACGAAACATATGGGAGCACGACATGGGAGTAAAGCCAAGACGTGCTCCCTTTATTTGCCTATTTTTTGGGGCGCCTTGGCCCGCCAGGCTGGGGCTCTGCCGAGAACTATGCACACTAATCCTCTTGGCAACATTAAACGTCAATCTACCCCGGATTTCTACGACTTCGTTCTGGCGACGTCTGTGATGATATCGTTCATCATGGTAATGGGATATGTAAAGACAAGCAGCGCCAGTTGTGGTCAGCGCCTTCGCTGATGGGACTCTTATCGTCCGCGACTTCTGGGCCAATGGGAGCAAATGTGATCACAAAACAAATGACTGCACTGGGGCCTCTGGTGGGCGATCATGATGTGTATATTGGGCCGTCAAATCAAATAAAACTCATACTGACATTCCTCTGATCCGACGCCTCCGTTGCTGATGTCCCCGTTCGTAACACGCTGTTCCGAGACGATGTGTTCCAACCACAAAATCGTTGTCGCTATGCAAGCCGACCGGCTGGCCGGAGCACTTGGACAATGAGCTCGGTGGCTGTTTAGCAACAGCCGCAGCTTTCCTCGCAGCCGCAGCAGCCACACTCTTCAAAGAAACCACCGCGCATCGAGACCTCCTGCTCCATTTGGGGCATGGGCTGCAGTGCCTGTGATAAGATTGTTAGCATGAGGCCTTTGTATGCTCTGGCGATGAGAGGGCATGGGCCGCAATGCTGGGCGCCAAACGTACCGGCTGCTCTGTGACAATGGTCCCGGTGTTGGCCGTCATGGCTTGCTGGGGCTGGGGGGCTTCCATGGAAGGCATTTCGGAATTGGTATGTGCGAGTAAAGAGATCAACTCTTGAAGAAGAAAAGCATAAAAAGAACCGAAGTGGAAGATGCGGGCGATGCGATTGAGTGCGGATGAATGCACAAAGAAGACGGTGTGAGGGTGAGAAGGAAAAGAAAAGGGGGGGGGAAAGAGGGAAGAAACGAGAGAGAAGCGGTCAAAGAGGTGGGAGGGAACTGTTGGTCTTATCTACCCTGGACAGCACAGCTTCACCACGAATGGGGTGGAGGGTCCCTCATGCTAACTTGCGCCACGCCACGTCTGCTGCATAAATGCCTTAGAAGAGGGCACACGCTGCAACTCTCCTGCCGCTACTCCGTAATGTATCGGGAATGAGTAACACGAATTGGCTAGACACAGGAAAGGACCAGGGGCAGGATCAGGTTGGAATAGGAGCACGGAGCATGTTTGGGCGTAGTGTCCCTACGAATCATTACGTATGTGTACCTGTACATGTGTACATGACTACGTAGTTAAAGGCGCAGTCTGGCGGAGATCGCAGGGTCACTGCGAGTACAGCGAGCCGGGGAGGAGAGAGGAAGCGGCCGAACCAGCCCTAGAAAGAGGAAAAACGCTCCGTGAAGAGGCAGCCGATGGCCCAGTGACGAAACAAAAGCCCAACGGCTGTTCACGGCAAGGGCCAGTGCAGAACGCCGCATATCTATTTGTGGCTGCTGGCTGTTTCTAGTATAGTAAGGTGGCTATTGTAGCTGTAAATAAATAGTACGAGTACGAGGCCACTTACGGAGGCGTCACTACGCGTATCGTACTTGTGCTGGCCTCCTCCCAATTTCGGGCAGGAGCACCTGGTGTGCCCCACGATGATAGCACACACACGAGATCATCGCAAGGCCCTGTCCTCCTTCTCGCGAACCTTTCTTCCCCTTGCCGTCCTGCTGACCTCTTGCTTTTCCTTTCTCTGATATGTGCAGCCCAGCCCGTCCGACCCCACACTACCGTCTAGAATGTGGGACGCAAACGGGCTGTTCCACGTTGCATGAAAACGCCTCGTGGCTGATGTGTTGTCCTCACCGGATCTGACGTAGACACGCAGCACAGCGAAGCTTTTTCCTGCTACGTACGGACACCACTGGAATACTTCGGTTTTGGCACATCCCGCCGTCTGCTCCGAAATTTTGTGAGGGTCATCGAAGAATGGGACCATTGGCGTTGGTGGATGAATAACAAGATGTAACACCAGCTGTATACATGGCGCACGACCTAACCGCATCTTTCTCATGCAGCACGCCGTTATCGTATATGGGTACTAACTAGTGTGAGATGAAGAAAATGCGAGACCACAGTGGGAGGATGGTTCTACTCTATATTCTAGTGCGCTATTGGGCCATGGAGGGGAAATAGACCTGTGTTTTTCTTCACTGGTCGGCACGGCCGGCGGAAACACCGAAAAAAAGAAACTTCCTAGCTGAGACGAATGCTGTGCCGCCTATCTACGAATGCGACTAGACCAAAAACCGACTTTTGACTATCCTGCACAACAGGACAAAGATGGACGTCCGGGGCAGATGCCGCAGTCTCCGACACCGCCATTCTTATGTTTTCTGTCAGGGTACGAGCACGAGTATGCGTTTCAATGGCGGCCAGTCAGGCGCCCAAAGCCGAATGGGGAAAGTCATTGGCGGCATTTCTTCCCAAAGCTCAAGCTAACTCGTGCACGCACGATGTCTCTGAAAGGCAGAAACAAGCACTCGCAGATACACCCCGAAAAAACTGCTTGTACAGAATTAGAGCTGCATCTAAATGATGAAACTATAGGATAAGATCTTCAGGCACAGGCCGTAGGCTACCACTTTGGTGAGTGGTCTGTCGCAGAGACCTGCTGGGCCGTGGCGTCGTGCTGTGACGTCAACAGCATTCGCGGCCTGTTGACGTAGTCGTACGCTTAGCTCCCAAAGGTCTTACATAGGTGCTCCGTTTCCATCTGCAGCTTCCCGGCTTCAACCCCCTCCCAATGTCGCACTTTCCACATTCTTCAGCGCTTCTTCGCGTATGTAGCACAGCCCTTCCTTGCTTTTATCTCAAAGTTAATCTGGAGGGCTATTTTTTTCTGCGACGACCTGAACGGCGATCGAATATAGCTTAAAATAGAGAGTGCTCTTATGATGGTTTGTGGGATCTGCGATGCACGGTTTGATGTCCAGAGCCAACCTAGGCCACAGCTAATAACCCTGGGTTGCCCTGGAGCTACAGAGTAGCTCTCCCTACGACCAACCACCCTGTTCCTGGCACTCCCGCCCTGTCCATATCACGTGATATGCTCGAGTGACATGTAACGGCCATGGGAGTGAAGTCCCACTGCAAAAATTGAATGGCTAGGATGGCTATCACGGGTAGATTTCTTTCCTTGCCGGCTTAATGAAGAGGGGGAGACAGTACGACGTAGTTGCCTGCGAACTGTTCCTGCCCAATGCACCGGCCAAGGCTAAAGATCGTTGGACTTGGCGACATTTAATTCTCATTGCCCCCACCTCAAACGCATTCGTAGAGATGAATTGAGGGGTTGTGGCTACGGGATAGCGTTGTGTCGATTGAATGTTTCCTATCGTCGGTTTATTTTGCCGGTTGTTCATCCAGAGCACTGCTGGCAGGTCCCGGTACCAATCAACAGCTGTCCCGCTGGTCCTACGAGGTAAAAGAATATACTGCGTACATATGGAGTAATTATGGCGCTAAATACATACCTATCAATTTCACAGTTCTGGACCTCCTCCTGCCGCCCTACATGGAAGCTATCCACAAAATGGAGCTGGCATAATAATGAGCTGCATTTCGAGAAAGGAATTGGGAGTACGGGGCAGCAGTGAAAAGGGGCACAGCACAGTTCGTACAGTATGTGTACTTGTACATAGTCGCATACATCTTAAGTCGGTGTGCTTTGCACTAATTGTAGTACTTGTATTGCACATTTTTTATTATTATCATTAGTGATTACCTAGGGTGTGGGAAAAAAGGGGTGGAGGCGACTGTGTCTTTTTCAGATAAGACATTTCCCCAAGCCCGACGGGTTTCAAGGTCAAACCGCAAGGTAGTTATGAAGTACCACTTCGTACGAAATACGTTATGCTGTCTTCGTAGACCGGCATCAGCACGAGTGGTCTTCAACTCCCTTGTCTGGAAGGAGGCACAAAAGGGCGGTCGACCCCTTTTCCTTGCTTCTCGGTCCTGTGGGCTTACCATGCACTCCTTCGGGACCGGCTAGTTCCAACCAGCCCCCTTATCTACAAAGAACGACTGTGCTTATCGGTTTTTAGCACTCCAGACAATTTTCTCGTAGTGTACTCGTATGTTCATGTAGTTACATACTGTACGCGCACTGGATGTGTGTGCGAGTACATACTCAGTACTCTGTATGCATGCATGGCAGCCCAGTCCTGCACATATCTTACACCACAAACGACGTCTCGTACCGTGGAATACGACAGCAACCAACAGGGCTTAGATTGCGATCTGGCGGGAACGCAACACACCCTGACCCGAACAGGCGACAACGTGGGATATGGCATCCTCAAGGCCCGAGACGATGTGGACATTAACTGCAGGTATCTCACTACTCACTATGTATGGGCAGTCCAGCCGCTCAATATTGGACTGCTGTCACATTATGGGGGAAAGCCACCGCCAAGGAGTGGACACAGTGCCCCATTTTTGCATCTGGTTATTTCGTTATCAAGATGTCCATTTTCTCAAATTGTATTGCATTTTGGGGCGGCTAGGTTCAATTTCCGTCTGCCGAGTGGAAATGGACATCTTCCTGCACCCTTCCCTAGAGAGCTAGAGAAAACTCCTATGGAGCAAGGAGTGAAGAGTACTCAATATGGAGTAAGAGTGCTTGACAACATTCACTCAAGAACCGCTGCTTGACGTGATTAGCGTCAGTATTGCACCGCCAACTCGTGTGCTGGCCGAAGCGTAGTGGCGAACGGCATTCAGTGTTACAACGGTGCCGGCTCAGGGAGACAACGTTTGCATTTAGTCCGAAGTCTGAGCTGTGCCTTCCTTTTAAAGGGGGTCCTTTCAGGGGCTAGAAGCACTGTTCAGCGCAACGCTAGCCAGACGAACCCCTGAACAAGGAGGGCATATCGCAATTCTCGGTTTTCCCTCAGCACGTCTAAAACGCGCTATGCACGCAGGCAAGCCCCTACGATAGTTGAAATGCGCGGTGTTGTAGCGTGGCGCGCTGGAGGCTGTGGAAATTTGCCCTTAATGTGGATGAGTGCTTGCACCATCGTATGGATGGCCTGCTAGCCAGCCAATGAGCGACCGAGAAAATACGTGCACAGTGCGTGCTAAGCAAGCAGCAATGCATAGCTACGGTGGGTGTCCCAAGGAATTACGAGTACGAGTATTGCACGAGCAGTAAGCCACTGCAATGCGATGGGCGATACGGAAAATGACACCGCCCATAGCGAGTAGCGCGAGATAACAACATCCTGTTATGGCCGGCCTCTCTGTCAGCGTGCATATGGCTGGGGGGTCTAGAGAAGAAAGGAGCCGTGGCGGAACAGAGGTCTTTCCTTTACCCAGGTTACGGAAGCAGCGACGGAGAGCATCATAGGGTCTCGTCCTCCGTAGTTACCGCACGTATATGTGTCTGTAGTATATATTAATAGGCACTTGGAAAAGGAATACTCGTAAAACAGCTTCTCCTAAGACAGCGATCCCACACAAAGAACACATCAGACATCAGACACCGAAAAAGCAATACGAGCGCCGCCGTCGCAAGTGCTGCCGTTCCAGCTTCGTATTCCCAGCATCCGAGTAGTTACCAATCGCAAGCGCCGTCATTAGTACGGCGAACGACGGCACCAAGCCGGGGCGTTAGCTACAGCGCCGTATCGCAGATCTACAGTACAAGTATCGCGAATAGGCCAAAATAGGGGAAACAAAATTTCAGACGGGCAATATAACACCCACGCAATACCCACGGTCCACTGAAAAAAAAAGATTACCCCCAAAAACCAGACGAAACGAGACGAACGCATCCCGTCATTCCTCTTAAGACATTCTTCCCGCCGACTTATGCTCTCTACGATAAAGCTCGCTTTTTGCTGCGTGGCTCCTGATTCTTCAACCGCTGTCGTCGCGGCCGGGCTTCGATTATTGTTCCTTTTTTGTTTTCTGTGTCTCGATTGGTTCAGCTAATTATCTGACCTTATTTCTTTTTCGCTTTGGCCGGTGTCTACGAGGTTTTCGTTACAGGGACACTAAGCCAACCCACCACCGTGGTCGCCGCATTCATTTCTGGTCTCTCCTTATTCCACTTTTGTTTTGCGTCGTTGCTCGGCGCAATCCACTCGAATTCCACAGGCTGCCCACTAAGTCGCTCGCTTGTCTAGCAACCCGAAACCAGTCCATCCACCCGCGCAGGACCTCCCTACCGCTGAAGATCTGTGGATTGGAGACAGCCTGGCAAGCCTAAAACTTGGACAGAATAAAACAAAGGGCTGGCGAGGAAAGGGATAGACGGCCGAAAAAGAAAGTGCTGTCGTCACCTGTTAGCAGAACCGCTCGTGTGCTGTTGCCTCTATAGGTCGTTTCGGGCCTGTCTACGGAGTATCTGGCCTCTCACCCGCTTTCGTGCTTTCGTGCTTTCGTGCTTTCGTGCTGTCTGCCGGTCGCTAATACGAGGCAAACGCCGCCACGCCAACACCGCCAACACCGTACCGTCAGCAAGCACCCTTCGTATAGGAGCTCGTCTTACGGAAGCACCACTGAGCACGCACGCTGCAAGAAAAAGCGAGAGCTGCACCAAGTCCGATTACCAGGACCAACACCCAGGACCAGGAACACGCAAAAACGAGAACGCAGACCCACCTGCTATCTCCTTTGTCACGCTTTCGACTTTTCTGCTTCTGCCAAGGCCTTGTTTGTCTCTCGTGTCATCTCCCCGTCGCTGGCTGCATTGCTGCGCTGCACAAGTCTTCTTCTTCGTCGACCGCTTGGGTCTGCACGTTTCGCCATCTTGTCTTCCCTCCCCCTCTCTCATATTCCCCTCCCCCGTCTCCCGTGACCAGTGTGGCCTGTCAAGTGCCATTCTGGTGACGCGCCAAAACTACCTCCACGCTGGCTTCTTCAACGCTTTCCACCGCTTCGACCTCGTCTTTCAGCGACAGGCCTTCGCGATCGCATCGCCGGCGCTCCTCGAGCATCGGACCTCCATCTTCTTTGTCATTGGACGCTGCTGCGCCCTCGCAATTCTTGGGGGTGAACGCCCGTCAGCCTCACCTCGCTACAATTCCTGGTATGCACACCTGGCTTCCTCACACTGCATTCCCAACTGCTGCTCACCCCCAAATTTGAGCCCTCCTATCCCTTTTTATTGCTTTTTGCTGTCACCATCTGTCTTTCTTTCTTTTATGCCCACGTTTCAGTCGCCGGCTTTTGCCTTTTGGTCGCTTGCGGATGAGCGTGTTTCCTTGCGATTTTTCCATTGTTTTTCTTCTTCCGTCTATTCGATGTTGCGATTTGTCCGCCCGTCCTAACCATCTCTCCTCCCTCGTCTAGGCACTCCCAACCCCGACACCATGTCGCTCTCTCGAAGTCCGTCGCCCAGTCCCGGCGGCGGCTGGTCGAGTCCTGGTTTGAACATCAATGGCAGCGGCCGGTCGAGCCCTTCAAAATCCTACGCCGATGCAAATGGAAGCAGTTCTGTCGCCTGGGATTCCACGCGGTCGCGCAACACCGGAGGCAACAAATACCCTTCTTTCTCAACCCAGAACCAGGGCTTCTTCACTCGCCACATGCGCCAACTCTCGAGCAGTCTGCCGAGCTTTCATCCCGCGCCTCGCTCGCCTGCATACCCCAGCAAAGACAAACCGTCCCACGGTCCCTGGGACATGAACAACGCCTCTCTCCTGGGCCGTCTGCGGCTCATGTTCGCGCGGATGGGGAGGAAATTGAAGATCCGGCTACTGATCGCCTTTGTTCTATTATTGAGCGCTTTCATCTTCTACCACTCTCGTGAGTATTACTGCTTCTGTTTACTTTGTTGTTTCCTGCACCATTTTGATTTGCGACAATGGCTGACCGAGGCGCATCCGTTTCTTCCATATAGCTCTTGTTTACCATTGGCGGAGATCATCGTGGCTCGGCGGCGGCGAGAAGTTCGTGATTATCCTTGCGGCAAATGTCGGCGGCGGTGTGATGGAGTGGAAGGGTGCTCGCGAATGGGCGATTGAGCGGGATAGCACGCGTAACAAGAAGCGCTACGCAGCTCGCTGGGGCTACGACCTAGAGATTGTCGACATGAGCACCAAAAAGCGCTACGCCCACGAGTGGCGCGAGAGCTGGGAGAAGGTTGATTTTATCAGGCAAAGCCTGCGCAAGTACCCCAAGGCCGAATGGTAAGTGTGACACTGGAACAGCCTTTGTTGGGTCTCCCGAGCACTGTATGCTGACAACATAGGTTTTGGTGGCTCGACTTGAACACCTTCGTCATGGAGCCATCGTATTCGCTTCAGGACCACATCTTCGACAACCTCGAGAGCCACATCTACCGCGACATCAATGAGTACAACCCACTCAACATCACGCACCCACCTGTCGCCGAATACCTCGATTCGCTGGCTCGCAGCGCTGTCGGTGACGGCAACCCCGACTCGGTCGACCTAATCCTTTCCCAAGACTGCTCTGGCTTCAACCTGGGGTCTTTCTTTGTGCGGAAGAGCGAATGGACGGACCGGCTTCTGGATGTGTGGTGGGACCCGGTGGCTTACGAGCAGAAGCACATGGAATGGGAGCACAAGGAGCAGGACGCCCTTGAGCAGCTGTACACAGCGCTGCCCTGGGTGCGCCAGCACACTGCTTTCCTCCCCCAGCGCATGATCAACAGCTTCCCGCCTGGAGCTTGCTCCGAGAACGGCAACAACACGCGCTACCACTACGAACAGCAAGACCGCGATTTCCTGGTCAACATGGCCGGTTGTGAATGGGGCCGTGACTGTTGGGGCGAGATGTACAACTACCGCGAACTCAGCTATTACCTCAACCGTTCGTGGTGGGAGCGGTTCAAGGAGGACTTCCTGGCGCTAATCTGGCTCAAGCTGACTGGCCAGAAGGTCAAGTTCTAAAAGAAGCTTGGCAGACAGGCTGTTCCCATTTCGACGTGTTTTCTTCCGGGCATATAATACATATGACACAACGCGATACAAACATTGCACGCGCTGACACGACCTTGACGATTATCTATCTTCTCACGCATGCGGGGGAGACGCAGGTCTTCTTCCATTTTTATAAAGGATTTTATTTGACAAAATCAGACATGGCGTTGCATCACACACCACATCCCACCGAGAAGGTTCTCAACACACCTCCAACCCACTTCTGATTGCTCGTAGCCAAGGGCCCTTTTTGCGACCTTTTAAGACTTCTCTTCTACTTCTTCTCCCCCCACTTTTTTTCCCGGTGCCCGCGGACATGACGAAGCGTTGGCTGGATGTCGGAGGTTCTGATAGATTTGTTGAGACAAAAGGACGGTGGTTTTCCTCTTCTTTTCTTTATTGTTTCGTGTGTTGGAGGGAGGATCCCTTAATTTTTATTTTCCATTCATTCTCTTCGCCATGTTCTTGGACGCTATTCATGAACCCTCTTCTTCCAGGGGGAGGAAGAGGCGGCTTCGAAGAATATAGAGACCACCCGTTGTTCTCTTCTCTCTACTTATCGACATATTTCTGTCATTTCTTCACAATTTGCTATTTTCTACATTTTACTTCTGTGTTTCATATTGGGCATACTGAGTGTATTTTCTTTTCATTTTCTTTACTGATATCTTGTTTTTTTCCCTTTAATCTCTGGTTTGGAGTTTTGACGTGCATACCTGTCATATCTATCTTCTGGAAGGATGCGGCATATTACGTCGGGGGGTATTTATTGGCAGGACGAAAGACAATAGAAAAAGGCAAAGTCGCGAAAACCAAAGCAGCTGTGTACTCTGTAGGTTGCATACAAGTGACGTAGAGACCAGGGTGCCCAAGCCTAGTGTGCTAGAACGTGCATGTTACTGAAACATACCACGTGGACTGGTTCAGTTTACAGATTTTTGGTTTTCAAACGTTTTTATATTTTGAAAGATGTGCGAATAAGACGCTGTGTGGTCTGTAATCTCTAGCTAGTACATGATGAAAGGATATAAAGGAGAAAAAAATATGGGAAAAAACGAGCCAATGTAAATAAAGTACATGAGAAGTGAAATTGGAAGATGCAAAAAGGCTTATGATATATATGAAGAGCTGCATAAACGCCTGCAACACCGCCCGCAGTGACGCCCGAGTGAAGTGAAGTGGAAAGAAAGGGGATGAAGTGAAGTGAACGGAAATGGGAAGAAAGAATCCAATGCAATGAATGCTTGTCTAATATGCGATCGTGACACGTGAGAATGCAGTATGGTGTAGGGAGATGGAAGGGGAAGGGAAGGGATGAAAGGGCAGGGTGTGAAGTGGCTTATTGGTGCTTTTGTTGTAATTGATCAAAGGAAACGGGGGAGAAAGAACTTTGGCTTCCGGTTCTTTGTTTATGCCCGGAACGGCTTCGGCCGCAGACCCTCGCTGCTGCGCTTGCTGCTGCTGCCAGCGGCCTGGTAGACGCTGACGCGGTTGATGAGCCAGTAGGCGTCGACAAAGGCAGAGGGGTTGGCGGCGACGTAGTCGGAGCAGGTGCTGGCCTTGGCGGCGCAGGTCGAGTCCGAGGACCACGAGTTGCCGGCCCAGTCGCCGCACAGAGCCGTGTTGAAGACGATCTGGTGGTCCTTGAAGTTGGCGTCAATGTCGCAGCCAGAGAAGGAAGCGAGCGGGGTGCCAAAAGAAGCGGTGTCAGGCGAGCCGGAGCCGGAGGTGCCAGAAAGAGCAGTGGCCTCAGCGGTGCCGCGAGCAAAGAACCAGACGGAGATGGCCTCGGAGGTCCACTCCATGGCGTAGACGCCGCCGCCGTTGCTGTTGAAGCCGGTACCATAACCCTGGGCGCTGGTGGTGGACTGGGAGCAGCCCTCGTAGCCGCCGTTGGCACCGCAGTCGACTGCCGTCGCGCCGTTGGTGTAGTGGGTGGACGAGGCCTGGCCAGCAGTGTTGGACATGGTGCAGCCCGCGGCGGTGTGCAGAGTGACAATGTCGGTGGACTGGGTGTTGACGCCCTCGATGATGTCGATCTCGCCGCCTGAGGGCCAGTTGGGGCCGAGAGTCCAGAACGCAGGCCAGACGCCGCAGCCCATAGGCATGTGCTCGACGTCGGCAATGAAGAGACCCTTGGTCCAGCTCTTTTGGCTGGTCACGCGCGTAGAAGCACGGCCAGAGCCGGAGGGGTTGCTGGTGACGTGGTCGACGCCGAGGTAGACCATCTGGTTGACGTAGCCGGCGAGGCCATCTTGGTTGGCAGTTTGGGCGCTGGTGTAAGAGACGTAGCCGTGAGTGGGATCGGCGCTGTCAAAGAAGTCGAAGCCAGTGAAAAAGTTGGACGCGTTGTAGTTGTCCGTGAGGGTGTAGGTGGTGGCAGACACCATGGAAGCTGCTAGAGCGACCGCAGATGCGACTAGTTGAGTGCGCATGGTGAATTGCGTTTCTGTGTGAGCTGAAGGTGACAGACAAGAAGAAAAGAGTGTTATGTGGCTTCTCAAGAGGACAGATAAAGTGGCCTGCACTTGGTTCTTGTACCCGGAGAGCAGAAGGAAGAAAGGAGAGGCAAGGAAGTAAATAGAAAAAGGAATAAATAGGAGGGAAGGGAGTGGAAGATATTGACAATATTGAACTATTGGCTGTTCCTGAATGGATTACGCGAAAGGGAAAGGGGAGGAAAAAGGAAGAGGGAAAGGGAGCAGTTGGAAGGGAGCGGTGCAGAGGGTTAAAGAGGAGGCAGTTGGCGGCCTTTTATTGTGTTGGAAAGTGAAAGAGGAAGATGGGGAGAGGGACAAAGAAAGGTGGATGTAGTTGTTCGTGAACAGGCAGAGAGCGAAGATGGCTAAGGTGGGCGAACAGATGCTGATTTTGTTTGTTGTTGAGTACTGATGAGGTGATGAACAAAAAAAAGTCCAAGGTCACACAGGAAGTGAGTTGTCTTTATGTACAAGAAAGAAGTTCAGCCAGAAGAGGGTCCAGCCCTGCGAAGATGTTCGACAACTCCGCAAAAGGAAAAGAGAGAATGAGAAAAAAAGAGGCAGGCGAGGAAGTCGAACAACGTTCCTGACGAAGTAGTGTTAGTGCAGCTATTGAAGCTGATTGTGAATAGAGAAATGGAAAATAGGTGGGAAAAGAGCGTGGCACCAGCCTCAGCAAAGCGCAAACAGTGACGCAGGCACAAACGTCGAGATGGCTGAAGGGAGCGACAGAGACCAACACCAGGCTAGTCTGGCAGACAAGGCAGACAGAGGATGGGAAAGGGAGGAAGAAAGACAGCTAGAGAGAGGAAAGGAGAGGAAAGTAGAGAAAAAAAGAGGGCGAAGCGGCTAGAATATGAGGTGAGGAATGTACCGCCAGCCAGAAACAGGCAAAAAGGCTGAGACACGCCCACAGCAGTCGCTTGGTTCTGGCTCTAGCTTCAGCTCCTGGCGGCCGGTCCACGTGCAGACGCAGCGTTACAGCGGCGTCCAGCCAAGCAGGGGAATGCGAAGAAGGTGAAGAGACAGAGAATCCATGAGCCTAGGAGTCGGGACTAGGCCCACTGCGGCGGCCAAGAACGAAGCCGCCGTGGCTGCGTTAACTGGCCGTGACGACGCCGTTGAGAGCTCCAGGGGGGTCAAGGAGGTCCCTATGTTGTTCCTGGCCGGCCTCCTGGGCTACTGCAGAGCCGGGGCCGCATCACGATACCTCGTCCATCCGCAAGACTCTCGCTACTCTCCAAACTTTTCGAGGAATCACGCTCAAGACTTCTTGAGGATCGATGCCAGCCGACAGCTGACGGCGGCCCTGCCCGACCTCTTCACAGGATGCAAGGTACCCGCGTGCCAGTCGTTGCTGCGGTGGCTGTGGGAGACACACGCAGAGCATTCCTGAGAACGCCGGGACGGCTCTGGAATGAAGCCTAGAATAGAGTGCCTGCGTGTCCAGACGCCCAGCCATAGAAGGATCCTTTTCTGCCATTGGCTTGGCCAGGCGAAGCGAGAAAAAAGCCCAAAGTAGCGTGCATGCCAGAGCGTCGCCGGAAGGGGAGAAGCGTCGTTTTTCGTTGGCGTCTGGGAAGGTCGTGCCCCTGGGTCCAACAACAGGACAAGACGATGTCCAGAGGATGCGCAAGAGAAAAAGCGACGATAGGATCACGGGCGGCTACTCAGCTCCTGCCCACTTTTGCATGCGGGGGTAGGGAGTAGTATCTTGGTGCATTTAGGTTGTCGGTCGTGGCTGCTGTTTGAAACGAAACGCTGTGCGGCCGCTGTTCCGGCTGCCAGCCAGCCAATCAATTGGCGCACAGCGGCTCCTGTGGCGACGATGGAGCCCTGAACTATGGGGCCTGGCGCCCTGAAGCTAGGGTGGGAAGGGGCCGTTGGCGCTACCGATTGCGCCCCTGACTAAGCTGTATTGGACATATCGTACATCCACCTCGATCTGAGTCTGACCTCAGCCCTGGCCGAGGTTGCGATGCTGCACGGCAAACAGGAACACAAACAGAAGCACAAACACAAGCCGGCAGGTTCTGGACTGGATTAGCGTGTCCTACGAGTACTCTTACAGACTACTGCCAACTCCGCTCTAGCAGCCGTTCCTCCAGTGGCCTGCTCGCATCATGCTCCTCGACGGCCAAGATCAGCTCGCCAAACAGCCCGTTCGCCCACCCAAACCACGACCGCGTCCACATCTTGGGCGCCCACGTGCCGATGCTCTCGTGCATAATACCCACCCCGTCCGTCGAATTAAGCAGCAGCCGCAATTGCTCGGCCACCGCCGCCGTCAGTTGGCTGTCCGTTGTGTTCGCCCGCAATGCCGTCAGCGCCGTCACGATGGCTGCCATGGGCCACGCGCGACCAGGCCCCAGGTGCGGGCTGCCCACAGCGGCAAACGCGCCCTCGGCGCCCCAGGCGTAGTACGGGTTCGCGCGGCTGAGCACAAAGCGTCTTGTGCGCGCATAGACCTCCCAGTCGTTGACGTCCCGCAAGTACCCCAGCAGCGGCAGCGACAACAGTGAGGGCACGTTGGCGTCGTCCATGAGACTGGCGCTGCCGTAGCCGTCGACCTCGTAGGCGAAGATGCGGCCGAGCGTGCGGTGCTCGACGACGGCGTCGCGTGAAATAGCGCTTCGGACCTCGCCGGAAAAAAGGGCCATTTTCAGAGCCAGAGTGTCGGAGCTGCCGTTTGTATGCTTGCTTTCGGCTTCCACCGCCCGGACAATCTCCAGCACCTGCTCCATCGCCGCGGCCCACATCATGTTGGCCGGCACTAGAAATGGGAAGATGCATGCGTCGTCCGACGGCCGGAATGCTGACCGCACCATCCCCGTTGCCCGGGCAGGATTGCCGAGGCCGTTATTGGCCATTGTCTGTGTGCTGCGGTCCGTCCAGCCGGTATACTTCCACGGCGAATCAAGCACGCGGCCGTCGGCGTCGTACATGCCGTCGCGCATGGCATCGGCAGCACGGACGGCGGCAGCCACGGCTTCGTACCAGTGGTGGCGCCCGAAAAAGGCCGCATCGCCAGTGTGCTCGTAGTAGGTCGCCGAGAGCTGCAGAAACGCCGCTAGCGAGTCGAGCTCCCACTTGCAGTCGAAGACGAGCGTGGGATCGACGGCGGGGAATGGGTGGTTGTCCTGGTGTGCCGGGTTGTCGGTGGGGGCCAGACCTGACTCGCGCGGCGGCTGGAAGCTGTGGCAATAGGGCGCCGTCAGGACATAGCGTGCCTGCAGGTTGATAAGTCCACGCCACAGAGCAGCCAAGCCGTTGTCGCTGTCACCGTTTAATAGACTGCGGTACGACAGCATCTGGGCGGCCGAGTCGCGCAGCCACATGGCGTTGATGTCACCGGTGATGATGTAAGTCAGTTCCTCGTCGGTCACGGTGTCGACGGTCACATCGAGACCGGTGCTGTTGTCGGTCGTTGTGGATGTTTTGTTAGCAAATCCATGCCATTTGACCATCGTGTCGAGCGTGTTGGGAAATGTGTTCTCAAACAGCCGGAAGAGGTCCGGGTCACGGATAGCACCGCGCATTCGCTCGATCTGCTGCTCCAGCGACGACAAATTGAATGTGCGGCATGCTGGTGGCGGCCGCATGTACGGGAAGTGGAAGTGGCCTTTCGAGCGCGGCCCTGGCCGTTTGTATAACCGCGTGGTATACGGCATGCAGCCGCTGGGATACATGCTGTCCTCAGGGCCGTTGTATGGGGTATCTTCCACGTCTCCTGCTGCGTCCCCGGCAAACGGCTCGGCACTTGGAGTTCCCGATGATGGACCAAGAAAAGCCCAAGGATCCATTGGCGTTGTTGGTGCAGGCGTGCTGTGGCCCGAAAAAGTAAAGAGCACAATGGCGATGCTGATCACGAGGCAAAGGGCGAAGACAGCAGCCACCTGCTGCTGCCGCCGCCGCCGCCATGTGACAACGACATGGGGATCGACGGCAGCGAACTCGGCTGTCGGATCACCGAGAGGGATATAAGAGGCGCGAGATGGCCGCGACGACATTGTGAGGTCCTAAAGAGGCCACCATCGACTGTAGTCGCAGGCAGTAGTGTCCATGATGGGGAGGTGACAGAAATGGACCACAACGACGGACACAACAAGGACGCATCGAATACAAGAAGACAAAACTACTACAGAAACCAGGCTTGGCACTATAGACATGTGGCCATCGGCCCTGCCATGTCTTTTTCGCCAGTCGTGACATCAATCAATATAGGAAGGCACCTTGCATTATGAGCAATATAATCCGCCAAATTGCCCCGGCTCCACACATCAATGACCTTCCGCGGTTCTCTTTGGGTCTGGTCTATAGCCCTTGTCTCCCCTCGTTTTGCTTACATACGCCTTGCCGGTACATCCAGTCCTGCCATACCCACTGGCGGGACTTTGTCCACCAGGCCCGCCGGAGCCAGAACATAATCCGGGGTAATCAGCAGACGGAGAGCACGAAGCACCCAACCGTCTACAGACGAGGTGGGACTTGAGGGAACGCAGCTGCAGTAGAGCCTATTTTGCCGACGTCCCGAAACCAGTGTACCTGGATTCAGCACAAGTGCACACAAGTGTGCCCAAGTGTATCCAAGTGTTGGAGATTCCCCCTGGCTAGGCTGCCTGGTTAGGCGCAAGTGAGCTGTCACTGGAAGCCTCGAGTTGAGTCAGGTCCAACGCGAAGAATAGCGTGCCAGCGATGGGCGAGTGGTAGTAGGCCGGCACCTCAACGAACCCGAGCTTGGCGTACAGCTTCTGCGCCGCTTTCATCGATGCCAGCGTGTCCATCACCATTTCGTCGTAGCCCAAGGCCACAGCCTCGGCGATCGCCCGCCGGGCCAATGCGGCACCCAAGCCGGTGCCCCTGGTTTCGGGCCTGACATAGAGCCGTTTGAGCTCGCAGCGGTTCCTCTTGACGCCCGAGCTGCTGGAGCCAGAACGGCCAGAAGCATCAGAGCCGGAGACAGGCAACGGCCGCACGGCCACACAACCCAAAGGACGCTGGTCGGCGTTTCCACGAGCGACCAACAGCACTCCACGAGGGCGTGCGTATTTGCCAGGCAGCCCAGCCAGCTCTTCGGCAAACGATTGATAGGCCAGGTCGATGTCCAGGCTGTCGGTGTATTCGCGGAAGAGCCCCGCGACGGCCGAAATATCCCCGGCCGAGGTGGCGTCGTGGATGCCGAAGGTGCTGGGGGGAGCCATGGTGTTGCCCACGAAAATTACTGGTTTGGGTAGCACGGACGCTTCCAGGCAGCAGGCAAGCGCAGCAGCGGCCCGCAGCCTTCATAGTCAGCAAGTCACCGTGGCTTTGATTATCCTAATCAGGGAAGAACGCCGCCTCTATCACCTAGGAACTAGCTCGACGCCAACTAAGTGCCGCCTGGCTCCACCGATGCCGGCGCTGCCCAATCACAAAGAACCGCGCTTTGTCGGTACACACATACCAATCCGGTAATAGTACTCGGCGCTCTGAGAGCCAATCATTACGGCAAATTGGCTGAGCATACACTTTCCTAAGGGGTAGTTGGCAATAAAGCAGGGCCATTTCGGTAGAATTGAGATGGTATTTGGGATGGGTTGAGTTTGGATGTGTGAGTTTGGGAGACTGGGGGTTTGATGAATTCTGAGCAGTTGTTTTGCGACCTGGCATCCCTCACTTTCCTGTCCCTCCTCTTCATGGCGGATTCCCCCCTTCGAGGTTCTGGTGGAAATCCAGATATCTATCGGAGTTACGAGAAAGCTTGCCAAACGGGAATGTTGAGGCGGCCCTCCTCCCCACGACGCTACTATGCGAAATAGACTTACCCAGAAGAGAAAAGACTATCGAGCACTTGCACTGGCCCACCAGAATTACCTTATTGGAACGTAGCTGGGAGGCGAACCTTTGTGCCCAACGCCGGATCTCGCAAATCGCAGCTAATGGGCCACAAAAAGGCTCCTTATCTGCGGAGTTTACCAGCCAAGCCACGTTCTCCGGTCTGGCGACGGCTTATCAGGGACCGCCCCAAACGGTCCCTTGTTTGTCACCACGGCGTCGTAAGACATGCGATTGGGGCTAGAGAAAGCTCCGGGCGGCTTTCTGGTTGGCTGTCTGGTCATTCGGGGAGCACTATAGCTGCCGTGGTCGCAGTCTTGCTGTAGATTATTATAAAGTATAAAGGTCCACGATCCCCGGGCCTGCTACCTTCTGCTTGATTTCTCGTAGTTCCCCATCCTCGTCCTCACCCTTGCTCTGTACTCCCCTCTCCACAGACCTCCTCTATTCCTCTTCTCACATTTCACAATGGCGGCCCTGCCTCACCCCTTCGACCCTCTGAGCCTGGAAGAGATCCAGAAGGCCGTGACCGTTGTCAAGGCGGTTCATGGCAGCGACATCTACTTCAATGTGGTGTCGCTGCACGAGCCGCGCAAAGCCGAGATGGTCGCCTGGCAAGCAGGCCCGGAGACGTCGCCGCGCCCCAAGCGTGTGGCCGATGTCGTGATCATTGCTCCGGGCGGCAAGGTCTACGACGGGCTCGTCGACCTGGCCACGTCCACGATCACCAGCTGGTCGCTGGCCGAGAACGCACAGCCGATTGTAGGCGGTCCCCCTCCTACTCTTGCCTCTTCTCCTTCTTTCTGGACCATACTAACAAACCCAGCTCACGATGGAAGAGCTCCAGGTGGTCGAGCACATTGTGCGCGCCGACCCCAAGGTGATTGAGCAGTGCATCCTCAGCGGCGTGCCCAAGGACGAGATGCACAAGGTCTACTGCGACCCGTGGACCATTGGCTACGACGAGCGCTTCGGCAGCGGCCGCCGGCTGCAGCAGGCGCTGATGTACTACCGCCCGCACGTGGACAACAACCAGTACCAGTACCCGCTGGACTTTTGCCCCATCTACGACGGCAACCTGAAGCAGATCATCGCCATCGACATCCCCAAGCTGCGCCGCCCGCTGCGCATCGAGAAGCCCGTCGACTACCACCCGGCGGCCGTTGAGAAGGACGGCGGCTACCGCACGGATGTGAAGCCGCTCAACATCACCCAGCCGGCCGGCGTGTCCTTCAACATCAAGGGCCGCGAGATCGAGTGGCAGAGCTGGAAGTTCCACATTGGCTTCAACTACCGCGAGGGCATTGTGCTGCACAACATCACCTACAACGACCACGGCAACGTGCGTCCCATCTTCTACCGCATGTCCCTCGTGGAGATGGTGGTGCCATAGTATGTCTTTCTGCTTTTTTATTATTATTGTTTTCTCTTTTCTTCATTTCTTTCGAGTGCCTCTTCGGTTCACGATGCTGACTCAGCAGTGGCAACCCCGAGCGGCCTCACCACCGCAAGCACGCCTTTGATCTCGGCGAGTACGGCGGCGGCTACATGACCAACAGCCTGTCGCTGGGCTGTGACTGCAAGGGCGCCATCCACTACCTCGATGCGCACTTCCCCACGCGCAACGGCGGCCAGCAGACGATCAAGAACGCCATCTGCATCCACGAGGAGGACGCCGGCATCCTGTTCAAGCACACGGATTTCCGCGACGACTCGGTCATCGTCACGCGCGCCCGCAAGCTCGTGGTGCAGCAGATCTTCACGGCCGCCAACTACGAGTACGTCGTCCAGTGGATCTTCCACCAGGACGGCACCATCCAGCCGGAGATCAAGCTGACCGGCATCCTCAACACCTATGTCATGAACCCCGGCGAGGACACCCACGGCTGGGGCACCCAGGTCTACCCGGGCGTCAACGCCCACAACCACCAGCACCTCTTCTGCCTGCGCATCAACCCCAACGTCGACGGCGCGGCCAACAGCGTGTATGCCGTGGACGCGGTGCCGGGCGAGGCGCCCGTCGGCCACCCGGAGAACCCCTACGGCAACGCCTTTTACGCCAAGAAGACGCTGCTGGGCACGTCCGGCGAGGCCTGCACCGACTACGACAGCAACACCGGCCGCAGCTGGGACATTTGCAACGAGAGCAGCCTGCACCCCTACAGCGGCAAGCCCGCGTCCTACAAGCTGGTCAGCCGCGAAACGCCGCACCTGCTGCCCAAGCCGGGCTCCCTCGTCTGGAAGCGCGCCGGCTTTGCGCGCCACACCGTGCACGTCACGCCTTGTACGTTGTCCCTGATTCCCGCCGTGTATGTGCCTGTATGGCCGGACAACCGCTAACCAAACCAACAGACGCCGACGACCAGCTGTGGCCTGCCGGCCGCCACGTCCCCCAGACCTCGGGCGAGCCGTCCAAGGGCCTGCCCGAGTGGATCGGCGACGGCAAGGCCAGCGTCCGCAACACGGACATTGTGCTCTGGCACACCTTTGGCGTCACCCACTTCCCGTCGCCCGAAGACTTCCCTGTCATGCCGGCCGAGTCCATGACCCTGCTGCTGCGCCCGCGCCACTTCTTCGCCAACAACCCGGTCATGAACGTGCCGCCGTCGTACGCCATGCCCCCGAGCGCCGTCGCTGCCGGTGGCAAGGGCACCCTCGACGCCACCGACAAGATCAGCAAGCTGGCCTTTGACGCCCCCGGCGGCGCGTGCTGCGCGCCGAGCAAGCTGTGATGGGGATGCCGGTGCCAGCATTATGACGAGGGACGGAGTCGCACGAATGTTGGGTAGCGTTTATTGTGTTTCTGTTTTTGGGGTTTTGGTCCAGGATTTGTAAGATTGAATAGCAAATGCACGCGTGCATGACGTCTAGCACACTTTGAATGAAAAGCGTCCATTTCATGATCCAAGAGAATATTGCAAACGGTGCGAATATTACTAAATAGAAGGGCTGGTCTCTATCGAGATCTAGCCTGAGGTGTAGAGTGTCTAGGGGTATCATTGTCAAACATCTGCTTCCTGCGCCATAATCGCTCACACCTCTCTGGACACCGCGTACTTGCTCCGTTTCCGTAGCACATATCCCCACCGGTACAGCACGTAGGGAATCGGCACCATGAGGCAGGTGATGCACGCCAGAATCGTCAGCGTGTACTGCGTGCCCAGCCGCCGGTAAAACGGAATGCCCACCACCGTCATGCCGGCCGAGCACGTGTACCGGCTCAGCGACACTAGCGTCAGCGCGCTGGCTGCGTATACCTCGTAGCTGTCGATGATGTACATGTACGTGCTGACAAATATGCCCGTGATGCCGTACCCAAACACGGCCACCGCGATGATCGGCGACCAGATCGAGACCGAGGCCTGTGCCGTCCACCCCATCCAGAACAGCGACGCCGGAATCGCCACGGCACATCCGCCCATGGCAAACCACAGCCGCACCTCGGGATTGAAGACGTGGCCCTCGCCTTTGGCCTCGGCCGCGCGCACCTGGGCCGTGGTGCGGCTGTACACCAGCGGAATCAGCAGCCACGTCGCTTGCACGCCGATGAACATGCTGATGAAGATGGTGTTGCCGAGGCCCTGGCCGACGCCGTAGGTGCGCTCAAACACCCTGCGAGCTGTGTTAGCGGCCGCCCGCGTATTGCACAGTTAAAAAAACCAAAAAAAAACCAAAAAAACAGGAAGGGCTCACCATGGCCATCCGATGAAAAAAGTAAACAGCACGATGTAGGCTACCGACAGGTAGAACGACCACGCCAGGATGATGGGCTCGGTCATCATCAGGAACGGCCGCGACATGCTGACTTTGAGGTGGCTGTAGAAGGACGTCCGGCCGACCTCGTGCGGGCTGCGGAATCTTTTGTCGCCAGTCTGGCTGTCAGCGGGCTGGATCTGTAGATACGAGAGTGCACCTGGAACCTACCTCCCGACGCAGGTGCTCTGCCTTCCATGTTAGCAGCAGCGGTGCATACGTCTCGGGCATGAACAGCAGTGTGCACGACGTGACAGCGCCCGAGACAATCAGCGTGATCCATTCTGTCCAGTGCCAAGTGACCGACGAGGGGCCGATATACGCTCCGAAGACGGCCCCCAGCATCGGGCCGCTGAACGAGAGGCTCGAGTACAGTGGAAACGCCCATGTCTTCTCGACCGGGTCGAAGAGATCCGACACCGAACCGCCTGAACAGACCAGCGGCGTCGACGCGGCCAATCCGGCCAAGAACCGGAACACAACGTGGGAGCCATAGTTGGGAGCCAAGCCGCCTGGAAGTGTGAGCATATGTTTATGGTTTGCTCTGCTGCACGTTCGCCGATATCCACGGGTACTCACTAGCCATAATCCAGACCATAAAGATGCACATCGACCCGGCGTACACGATATTGCGGCCAAACATTTCCGAAAAGGGCCCGGCAATGAGCGTGCCGAGGCCCTGGCCGAGGAGAAATAAAGCTGTCGTGGTGTGCCGTTAGCATGATATACGCCCACTGCCGGCCGTCCGCCCCGAATCACATACCCGTCGCAACGCTCTGCGCCACCTGGCTGACGCCGTAGTCTTCAGCCGCCTGCGGAATCACGGTGGCATCGATGCCCGACGCACACGTCACCGCCATGGCGATAAAGGCGATCTGCACCGCACACAGCGTCCGCTTGGCAAGACTCCAGTTGCGCGGATTAGCTCTATCGTCGGGACCGTCCCAGCCGACCACAATCGCATCCGCATCGTCGGCCGAGCTTGTATCCCATTCCTTGGATGCGGCCTCGGCTGGTGGAAGAGGCGGGAGGGAAGGTGCTTCGACTACTTGATTCTCTGTCCCAGTCACTGGAGCGGAAGGAGGTTGCGAGCTTCTTGGAGGGCGATTTCGGCGGATCTCGTTGGCCTGGGCCTGGGCTTGGACAGCTCGGCCCAGCTGGCGGTATTGCAAGATGGATTGCATGGTGGCAGACGTGATAGAGATGCATCTGAGCAGAGAAAAGAGTGGACGTGGCTAGGATGCGTTTGAACCAAGCTGCGCGTCCGGGGCCGGAGCTCGGGTCCGCCGCTAGCTCGTAATCAAACAAAACGTTCGGGGTTTGTCAGTCCCTCACCTTCTCCGGGGTATGGTAGGCCATGAGTCAAGAGAAAATGCGCTCTAATGGGGCCGGCAATACGACTATTTCCTTTTTGCTTCATTGCGTTGTCTTTTCTATTTTGCGTATATACGGATATGGCACCGAACAAGCATGTGCTGTAGCTGTTGCTGAAGAGACACATGGCATTGGAATAGGGCATTGATGCAGACGAGCAAGTCGACCGAAATATCTCCGTGGGTGATGGATGGATCATGGCGCTTATCACTGTTTGACTTTATCAGCTGGAGACTTTGAGCCCCGGCGGAGATACTACACGGACTTGCAAGATTCTCTTGTCTTGGCCACGGGATTAAGCGGCGACTAACCGTCCGGTGAAGCTACTGTGATTGTAGTTTTGGGGTGATAGGGCCGGTCCAGGATGCTGGCACTTTGGCTGCACGGATGCACGTGGAATGCGGGATCCAACAAGCACCCGGCTAGGAGAATACAGCATATGTAAGCGGCAGATTTGTTAAACTCGGTTCGCTGCGCTGTGGAACTACGGAGGAGCCATATTCAATGGCTAGACACATGCACACAAACGGATCTGGCATCGTGAAAGGTGGAAGTGGATATCACGATAGATGGTATCAATTAACCGCCGAAAAGTTATCACCGACCCACAGCCCAATTCCGAACTGACAAGATACGAGTAGGCCTTGGATAGCCAGCCTGCAAGGGCGTGCAGCGGACAGATTCAACTCCCCCGGCGAGCTCATTATTAAGAAAAGAAACATGACCCTAGATCCCATAAACATCACACACGAAAACACACGGTCGTGCTCGTTACCGTTACAGCCCAGCCCCCGTTGCTTGTCCGTACGACTACCAGAACATGCCAAAGGCGCTGCCGTACCCGTACTTCTTCCGCTCGTGAGCAGGATACGTCCTGATGTCATAGTGTGTGCCGCCCACATTCTTGCCCCCGCTCTTTTTGAGGAGGTTGTACTGGATGGGGCTAGCTTTGCGGCGGTTGACCTACGAGGGAAAGGGACAGACCGGCTTACCTGCTTCGTCCAGTCGATATTCTCTCCCTGTACTGTGTGTGAAATCATCGGATGGGCCCGCAAACGTACGTGACAAGTCCATGTTGTCGTTGTCGACGAGAAGAGCGAGGCCCCCTAATTCGGCCCAGAGCTTTTCTTTAGGGGCCGTTCGTTTTTGCCATTCTCGTAGGCGGTCTTAAAGTGCTCAATCTCGAGGGGGGTGAAGGGGGTGTGAGCCCAAATCGTGCACAAGACTCGTCTTTTACTTACCAAGTTGCCCAACACTTCTGCGGCGCCATAGTCAACAAAGCGGCTGTAGATGTGCACGTTGTAGGCTCCCGGGCTGCGGCACTGGAGTTCCAGCAGTCACCACCCAAAGTGGTCTTTGCCGCGCATCGAGGCCACACAAGGGTGGTCGGAGTGGCGAGACGCCAGCTTGCCCAGGACAGTCTTTAATCTCTTGGCTTTGAGTTTTGCCTCGGCTTTGGCTTTGGCTTTGGCGGTGGCAGCTTTGGAGGCGCCCCCATTTTTGCCGTCTTCCCCTTCCGCTTCGTCGTCGTCTTCGTCTTCGTCTTCGTCTTCAGAGTCGTCCCGGCAATTGGCTTCAGCCCCCCGCGAGCGCACACACACGTAGTCAAAGTCTTGGGAGCCCTCGCCCTCTTCGAGCTGCGCGGGCTGGCGTACAGCGTCCATCCGCATCGTTTCATACTTGGCGGCGGTCATGCCGAGCTTGGTCTTCTTCTCCATGACCCAGGAGCCAAACTGCCCACCACTTGTTGTTGTCCAGCGTCATGGACTTGTCCGGCGTGGCATCGACATAGCGTGTCCAGGTTTCTGGTAGGCCCAACTTCTTGATTTTGAAGCAGACGACGTAGTCGATGCCCCGTCGGAGCTGCTGCCAGGGCTGCCGGTAGCCAGCGGCTCTTCTGCCGCCTTGGCTGCCGCTTTGAGGCTTCGTTTGGCTGGACGCGCCTGAGTGGTGCTGCTGCCGGCTGTCAGAGCCCGCTTGCGAGGAGGCATTGTGAAGCGTTGAATAGACTGTAAAACAATACGACAAAGTGAATTCACAGAGAATGACGTGTAAAGAGGCAACTTGGACACGAAAAGTGGTTGTTGTTATATACGAATGGGGGAGAATGTGCTTACAGTCGACTCACACTGATTGCCCGACCACTGTAACTGCTCGTACCAGGTACAAAGTGGTGTGCGAGAGTACGGGGTGGAGAATAGGGGCCATAGGTTTGCTACGGAGCACGAAGTACGAGTACAGCACCAGAGATGACAGCGATATCCCAGGCACTTGCGCTTGAAGGTACTGGTACTCGTACTAAACGACATCATGTTGTACAAGGTCGCGACAAACTGATGATTACGACGCGACCTAAGACTTAAGATACTGCGCGTATGAGTGCTCCACAACGCGCAACTTGCACTACCGTTGCTAAGTTTTAGGGCCTATGCGCTGTAATTTACTGCGCAACTCTGGTCGTGACATCACGCTTCCATCAATCCGGAAAGACACTCGTCAACACGCTGCCGTACGCGGCATACGACAACTTCATCTTCTCGATGTCGTAGTCGTTCCAGTAGCCGCCGCCGGCCAGTCCGCCCTGCGAGCTCCAGCCCGCAAACCGGGCCCGGGCCTGCGCCGCCGTGGCGCCCTGCGACGGTTTCGAGTCGTTGGTGACCCAGATCAGCGGCACGACTTTCAAGCCCAGAAGACGCTGCCAGCTGCGCGGGTCGTTGCCGGCGCCGCCGTCGTAGCATTGCAGGTAGACGCGGTCGAGCAGCGGCGCCGTGCTGTTGGTGCTGGTCGCGGCGCCATCGTTGTTGAGCCGCGTCTTGACCGCGCTCCAAAAATCGCTGTTGGTGTAGGGGCGCCACGGTAAAGTGGTAGCCGACGGCGCCGAGCATGCGCGCAAACGACACGGTGCTGGCCACGTCGTAGATGGACTCGTCGTCGCTGTTGACGGCGTCGAGGCCCCAGGCGGCGCGCAGAGCAGCAAAGTTGCGGTAGAGCGGCGTGTCTGGCCCGGGTCCCGGCGAGCGCATCAAGTCGCGGACATGCTGGTGGTTCATGGAGATCTCGACACGGTTGACGCCGCTGGGGCTGGCAGCCTCGGCGGGCCGTTTGAAGGAGCCGACCTTGGCCGCAAGGGCATCGCCGCCGACGTAGCTGCCGCCGGACGCGACGAGAGCGTCTTGGCTGCCCGGCGTGTTGGAGTAGTACATGATATCGCCATTCGCGAGGACGCCGATGTTGAAGATGATGAGCGTGTTGAAGCCCGCGGTCTTGAGAGCGGTGGTGTTGGACTTGAGGACGTCCTTGAACAGGAAAATGGCACGAATGCCCGGATCGGCCGCCGAGACGCCGAGCGACAGCCAGGCCAGCGGCCAGAAGAGCAGCGGCAGCAGAAGCACGCCGTGGTGGGAGCCCATGATATCGCCAGATCAGACACGCAATGAGAGGCTACGACACAAACAAAAGCAAGGCCACGGGTTCCCTCGCGTGTCTCCTAGTAATAGGCAGACAGACACTGGCCTGGCCATCTCGGCTAATTAATTTGGCATTTGATTTGTTCTCCGAAAGGAGGCTGCTTCATCGAGTTTATTCGAGTGATTTTACCGAGCAAGACGTGACTTGCCATACAGCAGATCCCACTGCAGCATCTGACATCTGACAGCAGCTACGCGACTCCGCGGTTTGGCCTACTACCGCTAGGCACTCGTAACCTACAGGGATGAGACCGTGCTCTCGACTTGGACCCCCCATTGGCCCCTGATAAGAGCCCCGCATAGCTTCATCGGCCATTTTCTCCTTTCCCCTGCTCTTCACGGCGGCCGCGTTGCGTCTTGTATTTTTGCTGTCTTGGCTCCGTTTTGTGCTTGCATCCGCTCGAGATACATCCAACCCGACATACGAGATGGCCGACACGCGACCCCTGCGCGTCGTTTCTGTCGTCAATTTCCTGGCGGCTTTCCCGCTCTGTCTCGCCCACGGCATCCTGTCCCACGATCCTGTGCCGGCTGTCGGTTTGGCGCCGCTCTTCTCGGCCGCAGGCCTGTCCGTGTTTCTCATCGTGCGCCGGCACAAGCACGAGCGCCAGCGCCGGTGCCAGCATGAGCACCCAACGCCCGCGGTGGATCCTGCGGTCCTGGAAGAACAGCCCCCAGACGCTCCTCCTGCGTTGACCGTGGAGCAAGATGCGCCGACGGGACGGCCGCCTCTCTCGCAGCGGCCGTTTCTGCTCTTTCTCGCCGACGCCGTGCATGCTGCTGCGCTGATGGTCGTCCTGGTCTTTACCTGGACGCACACAGCCGACCTGGGCGATGCAGCGCTGAGCATGCTGGCAGCCTATGCCACGATGCCGCTGTTGGTGGGCTTGTGAGTGCCGTTCCTCCTGTCCCAGATCGATTCTGTGCGCCCGCCACTGACAAACAGCTTCCTGCACCTCTATCTCGCCCTCACCTCGCTCTACGCCGGTCTTGCCATCCACGGCCTCGTCCAATACGTCGCCTGGCAGGCCGTCCCCCCCGATTGCCCGAATTGCCACTACCGACTGCGTCCGGCGTTGGCACCGCCCATTCCGTGGTTCCAGTCGCTGCCGAACGTCAGAGACCGTCGCTGGACGATACCCACGCTCCCGGCGCTGCCGGCGCTGCCTGCGATGCCCGCGATGCCCGCGCTGCCGTCTTTCCCGTCCATGCCAAGACTGTCGCTGGCTTCGATCCCCGCCATGAAGACGCCCGAATGGAAGACGCCGGCCTGGATGCAGGGCCGCGGGCGCAGCTACTCAAAGCTGTTTGTGCGCACCGACGACAACGCCGAGGTCATTGAGGAGCCGTACACGGACGAGCCAGACGTGGGTGGCTCTTCGGGGGGACTGGTGCAGCCAGAGGCGACCGAAGTGGTGGTCAAGAAGAGCAGCAAGTCGGGCAAGACCGCGGCCCCTGCCTACACCAGCGAGTCGAGTTCTTGAGATAGGGGAGACTGGCGTAGTTGTATTGCTGTATTTCCGGCATGGGATTGTGTGGGTTTGTTGATCTTTTTGTTTCCAGGTTTCTGGCTTCTAGTTCTGGTTCTGCTTGGCTTGCTGAAATACCCCTTAAATACCCTTCCATTAGATACCGCTTTGTTCCATCTTTACCCCTTTTTGTTCTTTGTTCTGTCTTTTGCTTCGCGTATGCGCTTCCGAATACAAGTTTCACCCCACAAGGCTCCATATCTTCATGGAGTATGTCGTAAGCTCGGCTGCATACTGCGAGGTTCATCAACGACCGGCCCTTGGTCGAACTTGGGTGACTGGTAGAAGCAGTGCCAAAGTGGCTGCTGTGCAGACGGCGGCCGAGGTGCTCAGCCTCGAGTTCAGGGCTCCCGGCGCCGAGGCCGGCTGGTTCTACCCCTTCGTCGATGTGGACGGCGAGCTCAACTCGGAGGCCTACTATCCGCCGCTCGTTCCTGGCCACCATGGCCCCCATGCGTGGTTGGAGAAAAGGCCTTCCCCAGCAATAGCCAGCTGTGATGGTGAGGGCCTTGTATCAGACGGCGTAAACCGCGTCCCGTCATCCTAGGACGAGAAAATAGCATGGAAAAACGAGACAAGACTGGGCATGGTATAGGATTCAGCGTATTCAAAATTATGCAGCATTGTTCAGGGCATTGTATGGCCAATGGGATTGGTCTGGATGCATTCGTAATAGCATCTGCTTTTGTCATTATTGCCACACAAAATAATGCGTGTTTTTACAAGTTTGTATACATATTCAGCTCAACTTCAAAATTCATCTGTTTTCATTGCTTATTCCAATATCTTGCTCTGCATTCTGGGTGAATGCAACAGCATTTGGCTCTTAGTATGCCCAATCGGTTGATTTTTCGTATTCAGTTGGCAGCACCAGTAGCACCCCGAGCATCGCACCCGTTATCTAGCCAGTCATTTCTTTTATTCATCTGGACACTCGTACTGTTGTGTCAAAGCTTCAGTAGCATGCTGTCACTGCTCTTAGCATGCTGTTGGGCAACCGATATGCCAATCACCACAGAGCCCCCGAAGCCTGATCCCCACGGGGCAAATTAATCCACTTTGACAACTGCTGGGCTATTACTACTTCCCGAAACTGGTCAGAGCCCCCGGACGTTCTAGAACCCAGTATCACTTGCCAGATCGAGTAAAGTAAACAGTCAACACCGGCGAATCTGCCGGTCAAAGACACACAAGATACCGGGTGCCTCGCCTGTCTGCAATCATGGCATGCAATAAACCCCAGAACCTCGGCAGCCCGGGATCGGCGAGCACAGGGAAGCACTGGGCCTTGGCGACCTGCTCACAATAGCTAGCCCGTCTGCAAGCGTTGGCATGGAATGTTCTTTCTCTACCCAGAGAGCATCACGACGCCGTTCTTCCCTCTGACTGGCGATCACTAGCTTCGTTCTAGAGGCCGAGCAGCGAGAGAGACCACGGAAAGATGGCAAAGTTGGCGCGACTGCAGTCCCCCCCACGGAAAGTCGGTAGCGGTCTCGACTGCTACGTACAGAGACAGCTGTGACAGCTGGCGTTGGGCATTGGCGTGGCGCAGAATTCGTTTCTGGGGGTGGGCGGCCTCGCTTGGGTTTTCTGCACGAGCGCCCAGCATGGCCGGTCGATTTTTTATGGCGATTGTGCTCTGGTGCTCTGCAGGATTGGACAAAAGCACCCACTGTTTCGGACACTCCCGTTTTCGTTATACAAATAATGGGGGGTGGTGGGTAACACACTGGAGCAGCTGAGTTGACCGGTCTGCCGCTTGGTGTAAGGCTGAGAGCACAGCACATACTCGTACAGTATAGCACATACGAGGTTGATGGCGATGATAGCACTCGGCAGCTGTGATCCCCTCGTCTTCACATGTGCCTGCCGGGAGTCACGGAACACAACCTGTTGGGAGGGGGGCAAAGAAGCCAGGAGACGGAATGAGGCAAGGGGTCTTGCAGATGTTGGTCGTTGTTTCGAACCTCCTTCCAGACCGGGAACGATGCAGAGGAGAGCTACGACGTACAGATAGTTGGCCGAGGGGCTAGTATCTGGACAATTTTATGGTAGGGATACCTTAGCAAATCAAAAGATGAGTTCAATACGAGACGGTGAAGAAGCCGAAAAACCCCCCAAAAAGCATAAAACGGAAGAGATAAAAGCAGACAACCAAAAACAGGTTTCAAGCCCGTCTACTCGCAAGCGAGCGGACACGCGGGTAGCAAGTGAAGCGAGCAGAGGCCGAGAACAGAAAGAGGATGAGGATCGACGGCGATGCAACGCCAGACGGACAGCTGCAGAAAGATAGTGACTGCGGGACTGATAAAGCTTGTCTGCAGCGTGAAGCTTTCGCGAACAAAAGGCATACGAGTAGCACAAAAGCTTGAGTAAAGAAAGCGTGGATTCAAAAGAGAAGGTTGGGCTGGGATCGACGCCACACGCCATTTTAGTGAACAAGCTTGCACCAGTTGGGCCAAGACGAAGAGGGCAAGGAAAGGAGGTGGGAGAAGAGGGGGGGCGGAAAGGATAGCAGAGAGAGGTAAGTAGTAGTGAATTATTCGACGTATCGTACGGAGCAGTGGTCGTTCATTTCTACGAGTCGTCGTACAGCCACCCCGCGATGACCAACCAGCCAGCCTTACGGGGGGCTGCATTATACGACTACTCAGTTGTCGTGTGCCGTGTGATGTGTGGTGGGTTGGATGGATGGATGGGGTGTGGCCTGCTGGCTGGTTCGTGGGACGGGCAGTGCTGGCCAGCCACGGCCGAAAATGGCAGCCCGCGACGAGAAAAGAACGCTGCATAATGTCCAAGCACAGGGGTTCAATGACACGCTGAGAAGGCGTCAGTCGCCCACGTATGCAATGCGACGGCGAGATAGGAGGGCCACGGCAGCGGAATAGGACGACAGGTGACGGAAGACGACGGAAATAGAACAGGGGAAAGCATGAGGGCGAGGATGTACACGGGGGCCGGCCACTCGGCCGATGGACGAAAGAGAGGGCTTTGCTCTGGCTTAGTCCGCTTGACACTGCAGAACGCGAGCCGATCGCCAACGATTCCCAGTCGATCCGCTTGCTTCCGGACTGTCTTGGCAATCGCCAAGAGACCTGGAAACGAAAACGACGAATACAGAGACGGGGATAGCCGAAGACGAAGGAGACGACGAAAGACGAAAGACGAAAGACGAAAGAAAAAAGACAAAGACACAGACAAAGACGACAACGACAGTCTCGACGACAGTGGCGAAACAACGATCTCTTGCCCTTGGCCTTTTTCCTCTGTCCATTCGGTTCTTCCACTCAGACCAGCGGCCGTTGCATGGCTTCTATGTAGGACAGCGAGTCCACTCCGGTGATCACGGCTGTTTTTGAGCCTCCTGCCAGATCAAGCAACGACTGTCCGCGCGAACCTGTGTCGTGTCTTGTGCAGTGTACGCATACAGAGTGGCGGCCAAAAACAGCGCAACTGCCGGCCCCTGTGGAGCCTGCCAGAGAAAGCAAAAGGCTTGTCGCGATGGCGCACAAGAGCGCTGTGCTTCGGCTCATGCACCGGCTCCAGCCTAGTGCTGTTAGCGCCTCCGCCACAGCGTGCAGGGCACACTGCATAGCAGATAAGGCCCCTGTCGATAGCGCCGTGTTGGGTTGTGATGGGCGATCTCGAGGGCAAAATACGAGGACGCAAGCATGTACAGACGACTCGACCAACCGCTTTATCCATTTCCCCTTGCCGGGGGGACGGGCTCTATCGCTGTCCTTCAGCACCTTAATAGAACAGGCAGATCAGCGCAGATGGCTGGAAACGTCATGCTGTGGCGAAGACGTCCCGATGCATTGACTTGAATGGCAGGCTCTTTTTGGCGGAGAGCCCTCCTGACCCGAGACACGCAAGCAGGACTCACCGAGTTGCGTGTCTTGGGTGTAGGAACGGCCAGCGTGACCCTGCAGCCCGCGAGGCCCATGTTGCTTGGTTCTGTAAAGAGAAAAAGAAAGAGCGCTGTCCCTCTTCTAAATGCAACCTTCCAAAATGGCATAAGCCCTGAGACCTCCATACGAGAGGCCCCAACACGACCACAACTACGAGTACGAGCACGACACCGGCCACAACCACAACCACAGCCCGGCATCTTGTTGGGTTGTCTGGTGTTGGACATGCTGGCCATGCTAGTGGCAGGGGCTTGACGATCGCTGCCGCGAGTCGTGAGCTAGGCCGCGTCAAATGAGAACACAGAGATGTCCCCCCCTCCCCCCCCCCTCCATCCCTGACTACGGGCAGCCGCGTGTGTAGCCGTCAAAGAAGCTCCCCCCCCAGCACGAGCGGTGCCTTGATCTGGCTCCCTTGAGCCCGCATCCCACCTCTTTTATAGTGACAGTTTACTCCGTAGTGCCTGGTCGCAAGCGGGCACTCAGCCAAAGAACAAAGAAGGCAAGACCTGGTGCCTCGCCCCGAAGAGCCTCGGCCGCCGTGTCGGATCACCAGGCGGTCGCCGCCGGCTGTCTACTTCCATGTTGTTGATCTTGCTGGCCATGATCTAGACATCTCCCTTTCTCCCTTTCCACGCTGCCCGCTCCACGCCCTCCGGGATACGAGGAGGGGGGCCACGCCGGCCCTTTTTCCTGGTGCGGAGCTGTGGCCTGGATCCCGTGCAAGCTCGCTTCGTCTGCTCGTGGACAATCAGACAAAGCCCAGATGAATACGGAAGGTGGTTGGGCCATGGGGAGGAAGCTATTGTGCAGCTGCTGGCGGCCCAACCAGCTTATACTGATCTGGGTAGGAGCTGTTATCGCAGCAGACCAGGACACTGTCGATCACGTCCTTTGCCGCTGTTAGTCGGACAGCAACATGGCCGACGCATGCGGGCCATCGAGTAAAGAGTGCGGCACCGGCCAACCGGGGTGAGAGAGCGCGAGAGGGGGGAGGGGGGTCTCGTAGACAAGGGCACCGGCACACAGGAGGACCACAGCTAAGAAACTCTCATCTATATATACCTCGCATGGATGCCAACCTCTGGCACCACCCAAACTTCCAAGCTCCCCATCACACCCTCTCACCAGCCTCGCATTAATACTCTTGAGCTTTGCTCTGCAGTTTATACAAGACAGCTCCGTGCCTCTTCATCCTTGGTCGCTTCCATCCACATCCATCCATCTTCCCATTCCTATTTACCCACCCCCAACCACCAATATGAAGTTCTTCGCTGCGGCCGCTGCTGTCCTGCTACTGGGTGCCGATGCCGTGCTGGCCGGCCCCGTGAACCTGGTGCCGCGCACGCCGCGCGCGAACAAGCGTGGCGGCCAGCGCCAGACCAAGCCGATCTCGCGGCTGTCGGGCACGGAGGCGGTGACGGCGTCGGTGGTCGAGGGCGAGAAGCAGGTGTCGTACTCGTCGAACTGGGCGGGCGCCGTGCTCGTTGGCAGCGGCTACAAGTCGGTCACGGGCACGTTCACGGTGCCGACGCCCAAGAAGCCGACGGGCGGCTCGAGCAGCACCGAGTACGCGGCGTCGGCGTGGGTGGGCCTGGACGGCGACACCTGCGAAACGGCCATCCTGCAGACGGGTGTGGATTTCAACGTCCAGGGCTCGACCGTCTCGTTTGACGCCTGGTACGAGTGGTACCCCGACTACGCCTACACGTTCTCGGGCTTCGCCATCAGCGCCGGCGACGTCATCCGGCTGACGGCCACGGCGTCGTCCACGACCGCCGGCAGCGTGCTGATCGAGAACCTGACCACGTCCAAGAAGGTCAGCCACAGCTTCACGGGCGAGAGCGACGCCCTGTGCGAGACCAACGCCGAGTGGATCGTCGAGGACTTTGAGGAGAACGGCAGCCTCGTGCCCTTTGCCAACTTTGGCACCGTCACCTTCTCCTCCTGCAGCGTGTCCACCAGCTCCGGCTCCGTTGGCGTGTCCGGCGCCGAGATCATCGACATCCGCCAGTCCGGCACCGTCCTGACCTCGTGCTCGACCTCGGGCTCCAGCACCGTGTCCTGCACCTACGAGTAGGGGGCGCCACGGCGGGCTTGGACGAATGGGTTTCGTGCATGAATCAGACGCCTGTACGCGCGCTGTTATGCATAGGAGAAGGCTGGGGGGCAAGATGGCCGGAGGCTGGTGGTCTGCAAGAGGGTGGCGTGGAAACCGAGGCTGGCGGCATATTTCAATCATGCGTTGGGGACGCGGGGAATGGGCATGCATGCATTCAGACGACATTGTACATAGTTGAAAGAATTTGAGCCAAAAAACCAACCAGGAATAAATCCTTTGGGACTATGTTGTGTGCCTTTCCCTTGTGTTGGTGTGTTTTGATAAAGAAGGCTAGACGGCGGGAAATGGAAGCGGTGGTTGGCTCCCTTTGGGCCAGTCATAATTGAACATTCAGGGGTTAGCGCCTTGGCTGCCAGCACAGTGCAGACACCAGCCCAACACGGCACACGTGACCGGACCGATCAAACCTGCACGGAACGTCGATGCAGATGCGCCATCCACCCTTCTGCACGAGATACAGAATCGGTATCAGGACAGCCCGCTTTGAAACAGCAGCGCCAGCATATTGTGGGGCAGCTCGTAGGTGTCCAGCTATGTGCTCTGTACGAGGATGCAAGATATGTAGTCGCTCTGTCGTGCGCGCACGCGACGGAAAAGCCACATGCCGGAGAGAACAGAGCACACAATAGGGGCCGAAGGGCGCACAGTGCGGCCAACTGGCAACGATTGCGCTGCTACGGCGTTAACTAACTGGTTACGCGCAGTGTTATTCTCCAGCTGTGCTGCTATAGATTTTTAGCGCATGACGGAGCTGGTTACAAACGGCCACTTTGGCAGCTCTGGTGTCTGTCGATGGAGTAGCCGCTGCTGTTGTGTATGGGCATGCCGGGAAGCCAATGGCGCTTTTGTTATGTGCAGACTGCGGGATGACTCCAAAGTGCAATGAAAGTGGTAGAGCTGCAGGCTTCTCATAGTAAATAGTTAGGAAGCGGCTATTCCGTACAAACTATAGTTAGTCCTCGTACTCCGGAGAGCGGCCGCTAAAACCACATATGCAAGAGCTACAGGTAGCTGCCCACAGCGTGTGACAGTGGGACGCCGCGCTAAGCCGTGCTGTCTGCTTGTCTGACCTGGCCTGAACGAAACAGGCAGCGGTTTCCACTCGAATCTTGTGGACGATCGCCAACTCTGCCTCCTCTTCTCGCGCCTCCCCTCCTTCTCCCGACACTGGCTTTCCCGCACACGCGCCCGCGATCCGGATCTCGAGCTTTTGCGCGGCTGCATCCATCGGCCGACGGCTTCCGACTTTTTGGCGCGACAGCGGACAGCAGCGGGTGCCTTTTTGTCCGCCGCCCAACCGCCGCCAGCTCAGATTCGACTGACTTCAAAACAAGACGCAAGGGGAGGTGGCAGCCATCGTACCCGCGATATCTGGCGATAGCGACGATTGAGAAATCACCGGACGGCAGCGACGAGAGCGGTGGCAGCCAACGACGTGCGGGCGTGCGAAGAAGATGCAGCAGCTTTCTCAGCCCCCTCCTCCGCATTGATCACTCTTTTCGTAAGCGACCGACGTCAGTGGCGGCGACTCGATCCAGCCTCCTCGTTCTCACCGACCCATTCGTGACCCGGCACAGCCGCATGTTCTAACGCGACGGAGCATCTCTGAACCGGACATCACTTCCCTCCGCCCCTCCGCCCCTCCGCCCCCCCTGGCCGCAACCATGGCGATGCCCGGGTCTCGCGAACTGAGCCGGGCAGAGCAGTTCGAGGATGAGAAGCGGCGCATCATCGACAGCTGCTTTAACAAGAAAGACGAAAATGGCATGCGTACGTATCTTGTGCTCTGTTTACTGTGCTGTTTGTGTCGTTACGCTTGTGGCGGGCTGCCTGCTGACTTGCCTTGGCAGTTGTCGAGACCTACATCACGCATATCAAGATCTTTGAGTTTTCCTCGTACCCAACAAGCCCTCCCCCACCACAAGCACGCACGCCGCAGAGCCGAAAAGACCGCGTGATCATTGTGGCCGTGCGACAGTCCGGCCGCGTGCGCGTGCACAAGTCGAAAGAGAACCCGAACGGCACGTTTTCGATTGGCAAGACGTGGGATCTGAACGACTTGTCGGCCATTGAATCGTACACGGCGCCGAATACGAGCCCGGATTTCCGGCAATGGGCCGGCAGCGTAGGTTTTCTGATAACGCTGGGCAAGCCGTACTACTGGCAGGCGCAGATCGACAAGGAAAAGAAGTTCTTCATCGCCAGCCTGCTCAAGATCTACAACAAATACTCGGGCGGCAAAGTGCCGACTCTCTCTGGCTTCGACAAAGCCGAGCTCGAACAGATCCAAGGTGGTGCTAGCAGCCGCCGACCGGTTCCTCCACCGCAAATACCGCCTCAGCAGCAGCAGCCACAGTCACAGCCAGTTCTGGCACCAGCACAACAACTACAGCCACAACAATCACAACAATCACAACAACCACAACAACCACAACAACCGCAACAACTGCAACAGCCGCAACAGCCGCAGCAGCCACAGCTACCCCCAGGACCGACTCCGCCGCCACCATTATCCTCCCGCGAGCTTGTTTCCTCGCCGTCCGGAAGCTATGGAGGCTCTCTGGGCTCGGCTGCCTCGATGGCGCCGTCGGATTTCCGGAACCGGGCGCTCAAGTCGAACGGAGCCTCGTCGCCAGCTACTAGCATTGACTCGGGGCGGTCGGCCAACCAGACGGCGCTTCGGAGGCTCGCGGGCAGCAACAAGAGCCAGGAATCGGTGGCAGCGTCGATTGCTGCTCGCAGTGACGACGGCACCAGCAGCTTGCCGCCTCGATCGCGCAATGGCCCAGCCAACGGCGGACCAGGATCCCACGGCCTCGCTGACGCAGCTCCAGTGTCCGAAGGGCGGCCGCCCGAACGAAAACGGCCACCGATGGACCCCTCTCGGCCGCAGGGACAAGCA
This sequence comes from Graphilbum fragrans, assembly GCA_001513895.1. Lineage (NCBI taxonomy): Eukaryota > Fungi > Ascomycota > Sordariomycetes > Ophiostomatales > Ophiostomataceae > Graphilbum > Graphilbum fragrans. Next base: position 2,619,975 of record LLKO01000001.1, read on the forward strand.
GACGACGGCCTGGTGCCCGCACCGCTGATGAGCTCGGCACGCACGCGAGACGTAGTGGCACCGCCGCCACGCAGTTCGAACCGGGGAACGCCATTCCAGGACGCCAGTAACAGCCGGCCTGATATGACGCCTCCTCCGATGCGGAACCCGCTCAACGGCTCGACGCCGGCCTCTGTCGTCTCGACTCCGCCACCACGCCCCCCCTCGCAACGACCTCCCTCAGCAGCAGCAGCCGCCTCGCCGGCCCCAGCTTCACCGGCCCCGGCCACACCGTCGGCCGCGACTCCGTCCCAAGCGCAAACGCCCGCCTCAGCACCAGAAACACCTCCGACCGCATCCACCGAATCAGAAGAGAGCCGTCCAGGACTGGGGCCGATGATCAAGAAGAAGTCGAGGGGCGACATTGCAGGTGCTTTCTGGAAAGCCGCGACAGCCGCCAGTGCGTTTAAGCCTCGCCCCGGTGGCGCCGGAGAGCGGCTGCGGCAGGCACAGAGCAAGAGCGACGACGGGCCGGACGGCATCACAAGCGTGGTTCCAGCACCGCCACGGCCTGTGTCTGTGGAGAAACCAGCAACAGCAGCAGCAGCAGCAGCGACAGGGACCACGGAAGACCGGCCAAGAACACCGGCGCGAGGCTCTGGCATTCCGGAAGTCAAGATTACGGTGCCCAACTCGAGCCGGCCGTCCAGTCTCCAAGCAGCATCGAAAGAACTGGAGCTGTCGTTGGGCGGCGCCAAGAAAGGCGCCGGTGCCAAAGCAGCCGAGGCAGAAGCGGACGCAGCAGCCAATCCGCGGCGGTCGACTGTGGTCGGCAACGACGCGCGGTATCTTTCGACGCTGGGCGTGGACCCGTCGATGATGGACAAGCGCGGGGCCGAGTTTGCCAAGTGGTTGGACTACTTTGGCTGGGTGCCGGGCGACCGAATGCGCAGTGTGCACCTCGAAGACCTCAAGGTCGACCTCGACCGCGAGCTCAATCGAGCACAGGCCGGCGGATGGCTGGCGCGGTTCCAGGAGGAGGACGAGCGCGTGGAGGCCATCAAGAACGGCATTGACGTGTCGATTGACGAGTGCGAGGAGCTGGACAATCTCCTGACGCTGTATAGCGTGGAGTTATCGGTGGGTGTTTTCTTTTCTCTTTTTGTCTTCCTCTTTTACCCTTTTCCTGTTTTCTCTATTCCCTTTTTCCTTTTTCCTTTTCCCCTGTCTCTTCTATCTCGACATTTGCCTAACAATTAGACCCTCTCCGACGACATCCAGTACATCGAGGCCCAGGGCCAGGGCTTGCAGGTCCAGGCAGCCAACCAGAAGCTGCTGATGAAAGAGCTCGAGTCGCTGCTAGATACGTGCGCCATCACGCCGAACGACCTCGAGGCCTTGCGGACGGCGCCACTGGACAGCATCGCAGGCATCGAGGAGATCGAGGCGGCGCTGGTGACGCTGTTCAAGGCCATGTCGAAGATCGACCCGAGCATGGGCGGCGGCGGCGGAAGCTCAGACGCAGCGGGCGGCGTGGTCGCCGGTCTGGGCACTGTCGACGCGACCTTTTTGACGAGCGACTTTGGCCAGATGCGCATCGTGCGCGAGAAGAAGGAGATGTACACGGCCGAGAGCAGCGCGTTCATGCGGCGGCTGGTGGTGTTCATGGTGACGGAGTTTGATGCGGCGATGGCAGAAACGCGCAGAGCCATGGACAGCGCGCTGGCCAAGAAGGTCGATCCGCGCAACCACGAGGCCGGGCGCGACCTGCTGTGGAAGTACAGCCCGCTGGTTCTGTATGCGCGCGAGGCCGACTTGGCCAACTGGGACCGCATCATCCAGATCTACCAGGAAAAGAGCCACCCGCTCTACAAGGCCGAGTTCCGCGAGGTGCTCAGCGTCTGGAAAAAGAACGCGCGCAAGCCGGTGACGGACGACTCTGAAGTGCTCTTCACGTCGCTGCAGGAGAAGAAGGAGGAAGGCATTGCCACGACGGCGCGCAAGCTGACGGTCAAGCGCAGCCAGACGCTGGCGCGCAGCCTGCGCTCGCCCCTGAGCGACAGAGCAGGCAGCCACACGGACAAGGGCGACAAGAGCGACAAGAGCGACAAGAACAGCGCGGCCAACGACGCCCGGAGCCACCCCTACGAGGTCTTTGCCAGCGTGCTGGACGAGCTGCTGCCCCTCGTGCAGATGGAGCAGAATTTCGTGATTGACTTTTTCCACGCCACGACGCTGCAGCAGGCCGACTTTGCCGACGTGGTGGCTGCTTCGCGGCCCAGAGACCGGCGCGGCGTGGATCTGCGGCGCTCGCGGCCGATGGAGCCGGACCGAGAACTGGCACGCCGGGTGACGCGGGCCCTGGAGGCCGTGTTTTCCTTTTTTGAGCAGGACCTGCAGAGCCTGATGGACTGGGTGCTGTCGATGGATCCATTGTGAGTGCGGCGTTGGTGTTGACATTTGTGGATGCTGTGCTGGATGTTTGTATTGAGGCGACAACTAACACACAAAGACAAGGCATCGGCGTCCTGGCGACGCTCGAGCGCAAACTCGCCGACATACACCAGTCGAACCAGGACTTCCTCAACAACGTGCTGCAGAAGCTGCACAGCAACCTCGAGGGCCGCTTCCGCAAGTTTGTCGACGAGCAGATCCGCGCCATCGAAGAGACCAAGGTCAAGATCAAGAAGCGCAAGGGCGTCATTGGCTTCATGCGTGTGTTCCCGCACTTTAGCACCGCCGTCGAGAACATGCTGGCCGACGTGGACCCGGGCCTCGGCGTGCGCCGCACCGTCGACGGCGAGTACGACCGCATCCTGCGCTCCATGTTCGACTCGCTCAAGGTGATTGCGCGCGAGAACCCGACGATGGCCATGGCCGCCACCACAGCGAGCGCGGCGGCGGCGGCGGCGGCTTCGACGGGTTCGGCCGACCCCGAGGACAAGGAGGCGCTCAACTTCCACATCCTGCTCATCGAAAACATGAACCACTTCCTCGAGGAGGTCGACAGCCAGAACCAGCGCGGCAACGAGGTGCTCGACAACTGGAAGGACGCGGCCAACGCCGAGCTCGCCGAGCATATGAACCTCTACCTCAACACCGTCATGCGCCGGCCGCTCGGCCGCCTGCTCGAGCACCTCGAGAACGTCGAGGCCCAGCTGGCGGCCGGCAAGTCGCCGGCCGCCGTCGCCGCCCAGCCCAGCAACTCCAAGACCACCTTCAACAAAATCCTCGGCAGCTACGACGCCAAGGAGGTCCGCAAGGGCATCGAGACCCTGCGCAAGCGCGTGGAGAAGCACTTTGGCGACGAGGAGTCGATGCCCGGCTTTTCGTCGTCCTCCTCGTCCTCCGGCGCCAACCACGGCAGCAAGGTCCTCGTCACGCGCGTCCTGCGCGAATGCGAGGCCTTTTACGGCGACGTCGAGCTGCGCATCGGCCGCATCACCACCAATGTCTACGGCGGCGACGTGCTGTACGAGTGGCCGCGCGCCGATGTCAAGATTGCCTTCTCGACGGGGAAGTAGGGGGGGGGGGCGGACATACGAGGGCAGCACACTGGGAGACGAGGAGGACGGCGAGGATGAGGACATGGGAGGAGACGCATGCATGGATGGGCTACGTTTTTTTGTACTTGCTACTTTTTATTCCGTGCACTTTTGCGTGATTGTTTCTATTTTTTCTCCTTCTTGCTCTTCGCGTTTCTCTTGGCTAGTTGTTGACGAGTGCCAAAAAGCGCATTGCCCATGCATGATTCTCGGCTGACCGAGCGCCGAGCGCCGGCTGTGGCATTGGCTTTAGACGACAGGGTGCTTGCTCGTAGTTGACTGTACTTTGGCCGCTATTGCTCGACGCTTGATTTATGCTGAATCGCAGGCTTGGCTTCGACCTTGGCGTTCGCGGTCAGGCTCGCTTGGAGTGGATGACGTGGATGGCCGAGCCTTTGGGAGAGGTGAATATCGACCGCTTGGCGACCGAGGGTATATGCCACTGCCATTGGCAGCAGTCTGCTTATTTTTGGATAGCCAATCGAAGCCGTGAGCGAAGATAAGACGCCACAAACGGTAGACAATCTTCGGCAGTGACTGTCTGTCTTCAGACGGTTCGAAGGATCGATGGAAGAGCCATAGAAGAGCCAGCCGAGAATGCAGTAAAGCAGAGGAGACATGTCGCTTAGAAGCTCTGACATGAATGATTCATACCGCCTTCGCCTGGCTCGGGTGAACAGGTAGAGACAACGGGCTTATCATACAACGCCAGAGCGGCGGCGAGGGAGCGATGGGAACAGCCCGCATGTCGGCCTATCGTGACGACGATGCCATTCTACACGTCTTCTATTTTATATTGGCTTGCAATGCCTCGACCCGCGCGACCTCCCCGTGCCAAGCCTCTCGACATCGAGGTTTTTTGCCGACCCGAGCTACTATATTTACTTTAGATTGGCCCGGCACAAATGGGGGACGGAAGAACAGCCTCGGGAGGCTTCCCCTCATGGATTTTCTGTCTCTGGTCACCCCATCTCCCCGCGTGGAAGGCGAATGGTACAAGCCCATTTAATTGCAGGTTCTCCGTACACAGTCGTGGACTGTACTAAATAGGCCCATACAGCCTCCTATTTTGCCCGTTGTATAGACCAAGACGGGCATGGCAAGTTTGGAATTGCGGGAGCCGTCCTCCGCCTGCGTCCACCTGCTTCCGCTTTCTCACTCTCCCTAACGAGGCACTGTCCCAAGACGCCCACCTCCGAGGATGGGCGCAGTATATGAACCCAGCGAGGGGACGGCCGTGGTGCCAAGCCGTACGGCTGATGAGCCGGCCGGTGATCGATTCTGCCTTCTTCTGGTTCGCTTTGGTTCTTCTGGTTCGCTTTGGTTCTTCTGGGCGATTGTCCTCTGATATTTGAATCGTCTTTTCTTCCACCTTCGCTCGCCGATTGCACCGCCTCGCGCCTCAATCCCCTTTTCAGACTACACCATCCTCTGCGTCCGCCGTTCTTCTCCCTACTCTCCCCTTGACAGTATGCGTTTCGCAAGTATTGCGGCTGGCGCCGCAGCCACCCTTTTGGGTGCAGGTAAGAGCCCATCCGCCCGGACACGTCCTGTCATGACGACACTGACGTCCTAGTCCAAGTCCAGGCCGAGGTGCAGCAGCTCCCGCTGCCGTCCACGTGCTCCGGCGTCGCAGCAGCGCACTTCCCGGCCATGACGCTCGCCGAGGGCTGGAAGGTGGTCAAGATCCTCGGCGGCCTGCGCCAGGTGCGCACCGTCCTGTGGGATCCCCTGGGCCACATGCTGGTATCGCAGGCCGGCCGCGGCATCTCCATCCACACGTTTGGCACCGACGGCTGCGTCAACAGCACGACGATGCTCATCAGCAACGTGGCGCTCAACCACGGCCTCGCGCTGACGCCCGACGGCAAGACGCTCTATGCTAGCTCGGAGCGGGCGGCCTTTTCCTGGACCTACGATGCCGAGACCATGAAGGTCAGCAACCAGAAGACGGCCATTGGCGGCATGGACTCGGGCATCCACTCGACGCGCAATCTGCTGGTGTCGCCCGTCCAGCCCAACATGGTGCTGCTGCAGGTGGGCAGCAACGCCAACTTTGACTATGCGGCCGCCGACAAGGCCACGGGGCGCGCCATTATCAAGATCTTCGACATGAGCAAGGCCCCGGCCGCCGGCTACAACTACAAGACCGACGGCGAGGTCGTCGGCTACGGCATGCGCAACGAGATTGGCTTCACGGCCGACCCCAACGGACACGTCTGGGGCGTGGAAAACAGCGGTGACGTGCGTCTCTTTCTGATCTCTCTGGCCTCTCTGATCTCTCTGATCTCCAGCACGGACTGACCTCGCAGGACTTTGCCCGCACGGTGGGTGGCCGCCGCACCGATATCCACCGCGACAACCCGGCCGAGAAGCTCAACTACCGTGCGTTTTCCGTCTCTGCTCATCTGAAGTGCATGGAAGCGTGCGTGCCCCGTTACTGACATGGACAGTCGGCGACCCCCTCAAGACGCGCGATGTCTGGTACGGCTACCCCCAGTGCTTCACCGTCTGGGACCCCTCGTCCTTCTCCGACAACAAGGCCCTCAAGACCGGCAGCCACTTTGTGCTCTCGCCCAACTCGAGCTACAGCGACGAGACCTGCAACACCAAGGCCCAGGCGCCCCGTCTCGGCTTCCAAGCCCACAGCGCACCCATCTGGAACACCTTTGACGCCGACGCCAAAAACATGTACGTCACCTTCCACGGGTCCTGGGATCGCCAGCCGGCCACCGGCTTCAAGGTCGTGCAGGTGCCCTTCACCAAGCTGCAGAACGGCAACTATGACCCCGTGGCGCCTCAGGACAGCATGAAGGGCTACAACGACATCTGGGCGGCCACCAACCCGGGCTCGTGCACGGCCAATGGCCTGACCCAGAGCAACTGCATGCGTCTGTCGGCAGCGGCGTGGGATCCGGCCGGCCGCGGCCTGTTTATCGGCAGCGACAACGCCGCCGAGGGCGAGGTCTTTATTCTGACGCAGGGCAAATAGACGTGGCCACACGCGCCGGCCTGACAAACTGAGAAGCCGTGGCAGCCGTACGTCATTTGTACATAGCAATGAATGCAACGAGAATGTGACCAGGACCGAGTGGACGCGAGTGTAGAAAGGCTGGCATCTGGTAGACGCTTTGTCTACCAAGACCGCTGGTGCATGGGCTTTTTGCCGGGCTCTCTGCCGCTAACCGTAGAGGCGAAAACGGATAGCCTATGCCTCCGTCTGCGCCACATCTGTGGAGATCTATGCGGTGCCTGAATTGAGTCGGCCATACCGTTTCTCGCGCCATCAGAGCAAAGCGAGACCAGGGACGGTGGGCAGTAACCGCCAAAGCAGACGGTCTGCCTTTCTTGCCTACCGCATGTAGTAATCAAAGAACCCGGACATTCCGTATCACTGCCCTGGAAAAGCGCCTCGCAAATGGAAAATGGCACGGCCTCGCGCAGTCTCGCAGCAACAGCCCTAGATGGGCTGGATCTGGATCTGCGCAGGCAGACAGTGACGAATCCCTCCATGCCGACGTCACCCAGTCAGTGGGAATGTCGAAGAATGACGGCTGGCTCCAGAACTGTACAAGCCTCCTCTAAGAAAGTGGGAGCGTCTAGCTGCTCAAAACAACCGACGGCCAAACCCACGCACTAGGCTGAAACGGGAGCGAAGCTGCGAATTTGACAGCCGCTCATCCCACTGTGTATGATTGTACAAGCACAACGTAGAAAGGCATCCGTAAGCCTATACGAGTGTCGCCTCAGCTCGTTTCTCCACAAACCAGAGCCTGAGACCTGCCGAACTTCTCCGTGATTGACCGACATCGTGACTCTCAGACTGATGATAGGACCCCATGTTCCCTGAGCCAGATTACCACCTGCTCATATCCCATGCACATACACAACGGCCAATGCAGGCTGACATCCTGCCTCCCTGCTCATATCCCTCAGGCCTTTGACGGCCAACGTCGCCTCGAAAATGGACCTCATCCCGGGTTCTGGGAGATGTGGTTGGCCGTCTGCGCATGTGCCACCGCCCAGCCAGCGCTCGGGGTCGAGCGTGCCGCTGGCCTTGGTCTCATTCGCGTGATGGGGCTGAAAGGGGCTACCCGCCGCGAAAAGGATCGAGCATCAAAGTCTGCGGCGTTGTGGCTTTGCAAAGCCAGGTCTGACGCTTTTTCGGTTTGGTGGTGGTCGGAGAGAATGCGCTAAACCCAATGTGGTCTCACAATGCGAATTTGGGACGCAAACAAGCTTTCGGGGCCCACTATTTCTGCCCGGCCCCCCACCAACGGACCAATCGAAGCGTGGCTATCCTGCCGTCTTACATTTCAGGGCCTCTGACGGCAGGCAGCACTATTTTCTTTGCTGTCGAGGACCTCGTAAGGCCAGCGCCGTACGAGGATGATCAATAATTATGGCCAACGTCTGTGGCGCTAATAGTGCTGCCGCTTCTGTGGTAGCTAGCGTATTGCTCGCATTCGCATCATTTCCACAGAAGTACGTCGCAAGCAGATACTCCTCAGTGTCGTTTTCGCACTCAATGTCTCCTTTGGGGCATAGCTCGTCTGTCGCCAATTGTACAGCCTCCATCGTCTTGGGCATAAATACTGTCCCATCTCCTCCTCCCTAATGCCACCATGTTTCTCATTCCATCTCAGCCTTTCATCGCCTCTCTCTTGAAGACAACCATCTATCACATCCTATCGTATTGATTTCACAGGTCCAACTCTCTCTTCGCCACCCTCTGCTTCTCCCTTTACACCATCTACCGCCATCATGTATCTGGCCTACAAGTACATCAAGAAGAGGCGGCAGGAGAAGAGCCAAAAACAGCCTGCTACAGAGCAGCAGCAGCAGGGGGGGCAGCAATATCCCAGCGGCGCCCAAGCCGCCTCTGCCTCTACCAGTGCCGCCGTTGGAGCCGGCCAGTCTCAAACCAGGTAGCTAGCCTCGTGGTTTTCTATTCCAACCTTCACTAACCGTCTCAGCACCGCTGGCGGCGGGGAACAAGACAAGGCTGGCGCAGAGTCGCTGCCCGTCGAGTCGAAGACGAAGAAAGAGCTAACGCATGAGGAAAAGGCCGAAACGAAACGACGACGCATATACCGGTGGAAGATCGTATTCGGGCTGATGATGCCCTTTACCCTCCAGGGCCTTGACACCACCATCGTGGCCTCGGCCCTACCCTTCATCGCCGCCGACTTCAGTCAGTCCTCTCCTTGCTTTATCCTTGTTGTCCCTACTCGTGCTGACAGGAGAACCTCTGCAGACCAAGTATCCCAGCTCAACTGGATCATCTCTTCTTTCAACCTCACCTCTGCTGCTTTTATTCCTTTCTGGGCCCAGATGGCCGACATCTTCGGCCGCCATGTTATCATCCACGCCACCATCATTACTATGCTCATTGGTTCTGCGATTTGTACCGGCGCCCCGACCAGTGCCTTTGGCGTTCTGCTTCTCGGCCGCGCTCTTCAGGGCGTCGGTGCCAGCGGCATCAATATCTGCGTCCGCACCATTCTCGCCGATCGTGTTTCTCTCAAAGACTACGCTATCAACTGGACGATTTTTGCTCTTGTTTCTACTTTCAGCTTCAGCGTCGGCCCCGTGATCGGCGGCTACTTGAACGAGTGCGTATCCTGCCGGCTGCCGTGGCACTGCATGTATTTTGAGGTACATTCGCTAACACAATCAGAGCGAGCTGGCGCTGGTGTTTTGCCATCAATCTTCCCGTTGCCGTTGTTGCTATTATCCTCGTCATCATTCTGCTTCGCAATGACCTCCTCGGCCCTCAGCCGCTGCCCGAGCTCTGCGACCGCGACACCACAACTCATCGCGGCCGCTTCCTGGTTCGCATCGGCACCCTCGACTATGGTGGCCAGCTGCTCTTCCTCTGGGGTCTGGGCCTGGTGATTCTTGCTCTGACCTGGGGTGGTGGCTACTACTCGTGGAGCGACGCCCATGTTATTGCTCCCCTGGTCATTGGCGTCGTCATCACCGTGGCCTGGATTGTCTATGAGTATCTCATGGTGCCTGGCCGCCCCTTGGCCGACTTTTTCTCACGCCAGCGTGCTATGATCCCTTGGGAGCTTCTCAGCCAGCGCGACATGAGCATGCTGTTCATCATCAACTTCACCTCGAGCATGGGCATGTTTGCCAACCTGTACTTCATGGACCTCTACTTTGCCATCGTTCGTGGGAACAGCGCCAGCAAGGCCGGTGTCTCCTTGTTATTCTTCCTCCCCGGCCTCGCAGGTAGGTTACCCTCATAGCCCAGCGACTTCGTCTTACCCCACGCATCACTAACTCACTATCTCTAGTTGGCTCCTACATGGCCATGTTCATGTCCAACATCTGGCCTCGTCAAACCTTCCCCCCGCTGCTCTTTGGTGCCATCACTTGTGCCACTGGCGTCTCTGCCCTTGCGTATGCCGTCCACGCCGATAATGTCAACCTCGTCTACGGTATGATGGCCCTCACCGGCCACGGTGTCGGCATCCGCATGAATCCCGGCTCGCTCCATGGTCTCGCATACTTCCCCAAGTACACGGCTGCCGTCAGCTGCCTCGTCAGCTTTGCTATGCCGCTCGGCGGTACTGTGGCCCTGACCGTCATGTCTACCGTCTTCAACAACAAGGGCGGCAGCGACGGCACAGTGGACGTCGCCCGCGAGGGCATCAAGTGGGCGTTTATTTCCATTCTCCCCTTCATGTGGGCTGGCGTGTTAGCTACATTGCTGGTCGGCAATGTCTGGATCCTGAAGAGCGATGAATACGAAGTGGCCATGAGCCCCTACTTCTGGAGCTTGTTGACACGCAAGCCAATCGTCCGCGAGAAGCGCGTGCGCGGGGACTCTAATCAACGCAGTAAGGAAGGGGCCCTGAAGACCAAGCCGGAAGACGAAGAAAGCCGCAATCATGATATGGACCCTGTGATATCGGCAGACAAGGAAGCGACCGCTTCGGAGCCTCAACCCAGAGCATAAGGAGCAACAGCAACTACAACTAGAAAAAAAGTGAAAAAGGCAAAAATCTGTTCATTGTGGGAGTATCTTGTAGGGACACTATTAATTAGAATTCGCTGGGTTTATGTATAGATGGTACTTGGGGGATATAACTAACGACATATTTAATCGAATAATAAGCTCTCCTTTGTCATACCTAACAGCACAAAAATACCTAGTAGAACAGGAGCACCCATGTATGTCGGTACATCGCGGCCTCTTATCTATATGAAACACAGCACCATGCTTGATTACTTTCCACAATTCGTGGTCGTCTGTGTTACTCGATGCTATTCAAAAGTAGTCGTGTACTCGATCCGTGTGCTAAAGTGGGCTTTGACCTGGCTGGGTGGGGGGGATGGTTCTTTTATGAAACATTTTTGTATTCACCTATTGAGACAGGCTGTGCATGCTTTTCAAGGTGTAAATCAGACTAATAAATGTACCTAAAATCAGTCTTGTACAATAGGATTCTCATACGATCTCCCTTGTAGTTGTCAGCCAGGCGCTCTGGCCCAGAGTCTGTGTCAGCCTGCTGTCCGATTGCTACTATTCTCTTATTTTCACGAATGAGAATAAACCTCAAGACCAATGACAGTATTATACCCAAAACTCCCAACCCAGCTTTAGATAATTGTCAGCCCGGAATCGTACAAATGGCAACTGATGAGACATAAGGGGCTGCACTTACCAATGGTGGCGCCTCCAAAGACATACATGGGCGAGCTTCTCTGTGGGTACAGGTAGCTTCCGTAGATATTGGACGCGTTGCCAACCATGTTCACGATTGCGATGACAGCAGCCCGTTTTCCCAGAGGCCGCGGGAAGGAGTTCGATATCCACGTCAGCACAACCATGAAACAACACTGGGCACCCATGGCCATGAGAAACATGGCGAAAAAACGGGGGCCGCGCAGTTCAATCGTTATGCACATGATAAATCCGATGACTGTAACAGTCATAGGAAGGATGATGTGAAATGTTCGTTCTTGGAGTCTTGAGGTGGAAAAGGACACTAGCAAGCAGGCTAGAAACGTGGCAGCCCAAACTGGACAAGTGAGGAGAAGAGCTATGAAAAGTAAAGTTAGCATAAAACTAAAGAAAATGTAAGAATGAAGCCTCTCTGAGTCAGTACGCACTTGTGTAGTTGTCGTATCCCAAAGTCGAAACGATGCTGGGAAAGAAAAATGTGACGGTCTGAGCAAGAAGGATACAGTGCTGGATGGCCACAAAGATCCATGTCTTGTAGTCTGTGATCGCCAGCCATGCCGACTCAAGAATTGGTGGCTCCTTGTTTTGGTCGTTTTCGCGGCCAATGTCCTTGGCTATCCGCCACCTGGCATAGGCCTTTTCCTCTGCACTCAGCCAGGTCGTCGTGTTCGGAAAGTTGGGAAGAATAAATCTAAGCATGTTAGAGGAGATATCGCACTGCTCGAAATTACAAGGCACCTTACGGAGAGATAACGGCCAGGCCAACAGTGCAGACACCTTCAATAATATACAGCCATCGCCAGGCTCGCAATCCAAGATGGCCATCAAGTCCATTCAGTACACCCGCAGCGATGAGACCGCCAAACATGTTTGCCAGGGCAGGGCCGGCGTAAAAAAAGGCATATCGCTTGCTTAGTTCAGTCCGAGTATACCATGTGCTCATCAAGTACACCGCGCTGTATTAATGTTAGAATTGTGCCTGCTAGTACTCATGTTCTCGTACAGCTTACCCCGGAAAGTATGGAGCTTCGGCAAAACCTAGTAGCAAACGGCAAGCTAAAAGGCCTCCGTACGATTTTGTTCCTGCTTGTGCAGCACTTATACAGCCCCAAATAAACATCGCGCATCTATCTTTGATTAGTTAAAAAGGTTGAGAGTTTTCGGTGGGAATACAAAAGAAAGATCGTTCCACATACGGAAGGTAAATTCTTGGCTTTACACGAGAAAGAATTAAGTTGGAGGGTAGTTGCTACACATAGCACGTTAGTTGAGTTGATTAGAGGTGAAGTCGTAAAACTAACCATAAGCAAATACCCGACGAAAAGGATAGAAGTGCAGGTGTTGAATTGTGTGCCGACAAGTCCTAGATCGCTTTCAAGACCCTGGAGACGAGCTTGGGCAAGGTTACTAAAGTCTATATTAGGCTGCCTGAACTTGGCTCACTTCGATACATGTATATCACGTACCTTCGGTCCAGATAGCTCATGAGAAACATCAAACATAGCATTGGAAGCAGGCGGAAGTCAACTTTCCGCAAAAGCTTCTTGTTGAATTCTTTGTGCCATTCTTCGGACCGAGTTTCAAAGCCGTAAAGGTCATCGTCGCCGGTCTGAAATTCGACCTTTTCTGCCTCGTCGATGACAGCATCTGCTTCTGCCTTTTCCATGTTGGAGTTCATTTACCGAAAAATTAGCAAAAATAAAAATCAGAGGAAACAGCAAGAAAGATCATCTACAAAAAAATGAAAAGGCTCTCAACTCGGGACATATCAAGTGCAAAGGTTTTGTTTTGAAGCGAAACGTGGCGTGGTATTGGAGACCGGTGATATTCGGAGTTCATTCCGAGCCAATATGCCTAGCTAATTTGAATATAACGCGTATTCAGTGGAAATAAAGATCCACCCACATCTCAGCCTATCCAAATCTGTAGAGATCATAATTCCCGTTCGTCGTCGTCACGGCACCTTTTAGTTCGACAACAATGTTTGAGGACCACTGGTGTTGGGGTATTCCGAAATGATGGAATGCTCTTGCCTCGCAATGTCGTTCAACTCATAGCTTACTAACACCATAGGATGGCTTGACAAGAGACCTCTATCTCATAGTGGCTGCTAGAAGTTAGTTCTTGAACCTACACGTGTGGCCATCGTTCGGGATTCTCTCCGTTGTGGGGATAAGATGGAGATTCCCCGGATGTAAGATGCGGGGTTGGGAGCCCCAATAGTGTCTGCGGAGACCGTCGCATTAGATAGTTCGTGTTGTTTAGGGCGGGGATTCTAACTTCCTAGGAGCTACTGATATTCTGGTCACCTTGGGATACTGACCGGTGAGATCACCGATAATAGTAGGATGTCAGCATCCGCCACGCCTCACATTTTCTTATTGGACCAAGCGTAGCTGATATCAGATGTGTACCCCCCAACGCCGAGAATACAGCGTTGCCTTTCTCATTCTATAAGTACCCGTGCCGCGACCTACAGGCTTTCTCTTTTTCAAACTCTTTGAAGCCTTGACAGGAAAAATATAACAATGAGTGTCAAGGGTATTGACGAGGCTGTCGAGCTTGCCGACATCAAGAAAATTGACGATGGGAGTCAAGATGACGAATACAACCGCAATGCTTTGGAGTTTGTGCACAAAGATGCAGAATGGCACGCCTACAAAACCAAGAAACTCTTGTGGAAAGTCGACTTGCATCTGCTCCCGTGGTTGGTGTTGATGTATACGACGAACTTTCTCGACCGAACGTGCGTCTCTCTTACTGTTATGAAGATAATCTTTCTGACACGTGCCTCGTGCTAATTCTCTACAGAGCTTTGGCACAAGCCCGCCTAGGGTCGCTAGAAAAAGATCTGAAACTAAAAGGCGTTGAGTACAACACCATAACCTCAATTTTGTTCATTGTTAGTACTGTCTCCGGTTCGTATGTATATATTTGAAGCTGACTGTGACAGGGATATATATTGTTTCAACTGCCGTCAAACCTACTTTTGACGAAGGTGAAACCATCACAGTATTTGTGCTGTATGATGATGATCTGGTAACTATATCCCCTCCCTTCGCATTATCAAAACTTTTCATCTAATCACAATTGATGATAGGGGCGCAATATCTGCCTGCCAGGCGGCAACGCATAGCTATGTGGGAGAGTTGCTATGTCGATTGTTTTTGGGAGCAGCCGAAGCTCCATTTTTCTCGTAAGATTATTTTGGAACTGACGGCATCCGGAACGGAGTAGCTGACAATAATACAGGGGAGCCATCTTTCTTATGAGCAGTTGGTACCGCACGCACGAGCTGACACACAGGATTGCTATTCTATATGCCGGTGTTGCAATGGCCAATATGTTCGGCGGGCTGATTGCCGCTGGCGTGTTGTCAAACCTGGATGGCGCCCATGGCATAAGTGGATGGCGGTGGCTCTTTGTTATTGAAGGTAGTGCTACTGTTGGGATCGCTCTTATCGCAGTGTAAGTACTGAAGCAGCTCAATTGAAAATGGTTCGGTGAATGTGGCTAATAGGCTCTAGATTTTTTATGCCAAACTACCCAAATACCACGCGATGGCTCGACAAAGAAGAGCAGGCTTATGCGGAATGGAGACTGGCTGAGGATATGATTGGCCAGCGAGACGACAGAAACGCCATTTCTGCTGTGCAAGCTCTCAAGATGGCCTTTTCTGACTACAGACTGTACCTGTTTATGCTGATGCACCATGCGAATTTGCTGTCGCAGTCTTTCACCTATTTCTTCCCGACGATTGTTGCTACCTTGAAATACAGCAGAACGGTGACTCTTCTTCTCACAGTTCCTGTGTGGTTTGCGACGCTCTTGGCGGCACTGGCTGTTTCTTATCATAGCTCGGTGACGAACGAGCGCAGCTATCATATTGCAGCTTGCATGTCTATCGCGGCGATCGGCAACATCATCATCATCACCACGAGTGGAACTGGGCCCCGCATGTTTGCTATGTATCTTTTGCCTATTGGGGTGTTGCCATCGTTTCAGATGATTCTTGCGTGGATTACATCCAGCTTTCCTCGACCTCTTGCGAAAAGAGCCGTTGTTGTTGCTGCTACTGGTATGTTTGGAAATCTGGCCTCGGTATATGGCTCTTACATGTATCCGGCAAGTGATGGTCCAAAATATGTTTCAGCGGGTATTGGGCTAGCCTGTGTCTGCTTGCTCTGCGCAGCTGTGGCTATTGCTATCCGATTTGTTCTGGGGCATGAAAATGCCAAGCTTGAGCGGGGTGAGGTGACTTCCAGCACACGAGGCCTTCCTGAAGGGTTTCAATTTATTCGGTGAAGTTGTGTGCTTGTAGTTAGAAACTAGGGAACATGGAACCACCCATTGTTTAAATATTCAAGCCAACGCCAGCTTCTCTTCTGTAGCTCCTGATTTGGTTGCTTTTTCTAACAGGGTGCCATTCGAAGGATTTCGTGTCTGCGCCACAGGCTAGCTCCTCTGTATTTATGCACTCCCCACAACTGGTGCCTAGGATGTTTCTGTTTCGATCCGCCCAGGCTGCATTCAGAGATGCCTCCTTTACAACACATCCAAGATGGAGAGCGTCCGGAAGTTCTTTGGCGCGCGGCCAGCAGTGGCCGCTGCAAAGAAAGCGGGATATTGCCATACATGCGCGAATATGCTAGGCACTTCAGAGGGAATACAGGCGCTATGCAGCGTTCCTGGATATAAACACCTCAACGAGAAAGCCTGTCGGCAGAGTGCTCACCATGGATGCCCGCTGTGCACACTGATTCTGCAACAGAGTTGGAAGGACGGGCCGGACGATGAGCATGCTTCCGAACCACTGCGTTTTCTTGCACAGCGTCCTCACAAAAACTTGGGCCCCCCGACCTACACACCGGATCTGGAGGGAACCTGGGCTAAGCTTGCCTCCAGGGACATGAGCGAGATATCGCACTTGGCTGGCGGTATTGTGATTAGCAACACGCAAACGTCGGCGAAGATAAAATGGTACCATAAATTGTCGCTTACTGTGATGGCGTCGCGAGGTAAGAAGGGCATGCTTTTGTTGAGGTGAATGGAACATCGCTGATACACCGTAGACGACCCTGCAAGCAAACTTTTTGCCGAACGCACCGTCTGTGGCAACTTTATGGACGAGCAAATCATGGAGGAGGCAACCACATACATCGAAGACTGTCTGCAAGGGCGCCATCCTAGATGTGCCAAGGCCCAAACGCCTGAGCTACCAACACGCGTTCTTGATGTCGACCCTGCACTCGGCACATCGGTACGTCTTTATGTGGCGCAGCCTCAGGAGCGAAGCCAATATGTCGCTTTGAGCTATTGCTGGGGTGGGCCACAGACAGTGTTCACGGCGGTGGGCAACATCGACAGTCGAATGGCAGGTGTCGAGGTTGCCTCGCTTCCACAGACGCTCCAGGACGCAGTGAAGGTGACACGGCGCCTCGGCATTCGCTATCTTTGGATTGACGTCCTGTGCATTATCCAAGACGACACTAACGACAAGATGAACGAGATCAACAAGATGGGAGCCCTCTATAAAAATGCCACGGTGACACTGGCCGCTGCTAATTCACGCTCGTCCCACGAGGGCTTCCTCAACGCATTGACCGAGCCCACACGACAGGCACCCAGCTGCATTGTGCCAGTGTACCTCCCTGATGAGTTTAGAAACGGGGCAAGACCGCAGGGGAAAGTGGTCCTGGCACAGGAGGTGGTGGGCTGGAACGTCGACACGATGCCTCTGCGAACACGAGGCTGGACTTTCCAAGAGGCCATCCTCTCCCAACGGCTTCTAGTTTTTGGCAAATACGATTTACGGTGCCACTGCAACAACGCATACACACGCTCTCTCAATCTTGGCTGCATGTCGAGGTACTACGAGCCCCTGCTATATTCGCTGGGCGATGTCTTCCTCGAGGCGTTGCGGCCGAGTGAGACTGGGCATGACGGCAGGATGGATGCCACACTTCTCAGTGACACTTGGGCGGCACTCCTCCGCGAGTTTACGTTGCGCTCTTTTTCCGTGTCTGATGACCGCTTGTTTGCGCTGCAGGGCATTGTTCAAACACTACAAAACTCCAAGCAGTTGGCCGACTCCGTCAGCAAAACCTGCGTGGCCGGGACCTGGATGGCTTGTTTGCCGGACCAATTGCTCTGGGCTCGGTCTCCTGTTTTACGTTTGTCCCCAGAAGCTCCCCGCGATGTCCAGCCGCCACCACAGATGCAACGAACTGGCTGGGCACCAAGTTGGTCCTGGGCTAGTATTGATTGCCCGGTGGCTATCAATGTCTTCCACGCAGACGAGAATACCAAGTCCTACGACGGTTTCTCTGTCATCAGCACCCCATCCGCCTCAGACAAGCTTGGCAGTTATATCTTGCGTGATCCACTTGGCCCTAACACAGATACTAGTACTGGTAGTATATCGCCTGAAGCTGTGCTTGAGGTCGAGTGCCATGTACTGGATCGCAGCCGCCAGGAGTTTGAGCAGGACCAATGTGAGAGCGGTAATGCAACAGTGCAGAGGGATCTAGACGTGGAAGAGCTGCCTCGGGATATCACGAGCGTGTCGTACATGCAACTCAACCAGCAGGCAACATCTGATATGGGAGCAGATGCCTTGCCACCGCTGATGCTCTGCTATACGGGAATTGTGGTCTATGAGGCTGTTCATGGATTGTATCGGCGGCTGGGAACTTTTCGGTGGGACTTGTGCAAGCCCGTTGGAGTCTGTGTACCTTTAGGTGAGAAACGGAGAGTTCGGCTTATTTGATTGTAACGTGGGAGACTTCGCGTGCGCATCTGAGTTCATAACTACTGAAAACCAAGGACTATACAACTAGACCAACTGGCAAAATCGAGAATCTCCACTAATGCACAGTATTCATAGCTTATATATCCACCTTGTGATACCCCGTTTCCTATTCTTTAAGATATAGTTTTGTAACACACCAAATTGGCCCTGCTAATATATACCTCTCTTTTCTACCACTTTCCACTCCCAACTAATTGTTAAACTAACTAATGGCCAGAAAACCGTGTCCGAGATGGGCACAGGGCGGAGCATTTCTGACAGAACTGAGCCAGATTGTGCGGCTTATATAATCACAGGTTGCACGTGGTGTGAATCCTAACATCCCCCTTAACGTTGTTGCTAATAGGTAGCATGATAACAGTTAGGCAGAAATTATCATCTGTAAATACAGAGGCCGGCCAAAACAGCCTCTTCTTAACTGTGATCATGCTGCCTATTAGCAACAACATTATCGACCCAAGACTCCGTCCACCTCGGCCAAGAATGGCGGTTACTGAAGATGACGGCATCAGAATAGGCCAACATTTCGACATCGGTGGTGAAGTGGCCCCTTGCCTTCTCGGGCGCTCATCACATCCTGTGGCCAAAGACCCCGAGGAATCCCAAGGTTGTTGGACCAAAAGTCCACGTCGTTTCCTGCACCGCGTCGGCTCACACCCTATACGCGATGCATTTCAGAAGGATGGCCTGCGTGAAGAGATTATGGCATCCTGCAACAATTTTGGCCTCAGTTGGGAATTAGCGGGCCTTTACCGGCAGGGTGTAGTTGAAAATCCCGACGAGAACCCGCCTACCTTTATCATCACGCTGCGCTCAAGTCCGGAACCTACTGTGTTTGCCGAGGCGGCTCGTCTTGTGGAGCACATAGAGAAGCTGATTGGAAGGTGAGCTCAACGTCCAAGGCCAGAATAACAGGAACTATGCAGATGTCCCAGGACGGGAAAAGCTTAAGACATAAATCGGAAGGGATTGCTGACATGCTGGAAACTGATGCAGTCAATTCCCCGACGTACATGTTGAGGCCATTACATATAATTTTGCTGAGCCATTTGCCGCCGACAGAACAGCAGAAGAGCAGTACGCTACCGGTTGTGACATGAAATTCACTGACAGCATATTTGCCCAGTACGATACAGTCCCACCGGGACGCAGTATTGGGCCGAACGCCAGCACAATCTCTGGATCAATGTCTGGCTACATTCGCTGTCGCTGGGAATCGACGACAGGAACCCGTGAGGCTGTGCTTGGGCTCACCTGCCACCATGTTGTACATCCGGGCGTTCTAACGGCCCTCTCGCCTCAGGATGCTACTTCTATGACCAGTCCTGCCGAAGGAGATCATGCTCTTTATCTAGAGAACTTACACGAGCGTGTTGGGGCATTACATGACTTGATAACTAGCGGACAAGAACTTCTAAAGCGCCAGGATGACGAGGAGAAAGATACACGCCGTGTGAAGGAACAAATTGCCTCGTTGAAATCGACAATTCAAGATCTTGAGCATATCATTTCCTACGTCACAGAATCATGGGAATCAAGCCATGCTCTCGGCACAGTTGTTCGAAGTTCCGGTATTGTACAGCCTACTTCTGGACATGGCCTGACAGACTGGGCTGTCATTGAGCACGATGCTCGCCTCCTACAGAATGGCCATCAGAGGAAGCGTCAGGTAGCAAGTTCCCCTTCTGTCCATCTCACTGTTTATTTTTGTTTCCACCGCGAGACCCCAGCGATTCTAAGACCAGAACCATTTCCGGGAGCAAAATGCTAACTAAATAATCTAGCACACCAACGAGCTTCTATGGAACGCCGACGGTGTTAACCTTGCCTGGCGTATTTGCAAAAAGCTTGAAATCTCGTCCCCGCCGCCCAATATCATCAGCAACCCTGATGCCTTCTTCGGTCCACATGCTGAGCTACCACTCGTACCCAAGGCTCAGATATATGCGCTAAGCAGGATTAGTGACAATGAGGACCCCGTGTTTGTGTACCTTCGCGGGCGGACAACGCCCTTTAGTGTAGGCATCCTTCACGACACTTGCGACGGAGTACATGTTGAGTATGAAGAAAACGGGTCTAAAACGTCATTCACTTCTACAGAGCTAGTTGTTCTGAACGTCTGCCGCGGAGGAATTGAAAACCCTCGATTTTCTGCACAGGGGACTCGGGGACCCCTGTGCGGCTTGCGGACGGCTCGGTGATCGGCTTCGTCATTGCTAGTCTCAATTTGAACGAAGCGAGACCGACGACATATGTGTCCATTGGTGAGACTGTGATGGAGAGCATTGGGAACACACTGGGGGCAACGGAGGTTCGGTTTGTGGGCGAGGAATACCTGGTGGGTGAAGACACCTGAAGAATGGGTACATGGCGCATTAGCAAAATCTGATGCTTGAGGGAAATCATTCACCTGGCTCTATTAGAACATCTAATGAGACGGGAGAGATTCGTTTAGAAGTCGCTATGAGAGGTTATCTGGTTTCTCCTTACACGGCCCCCACTAGCACAATTAAAGAGTTTGGCCAAGCCGTGAATATTTCAGGCTTGTCACCGCTCATGTTTGGTTATGTGTTTGTGGACAAGGGGAGCCCACCCTCTGGCTGTGGTCTTAGTATGATTTGCAGTAACTGGATTATGAATATATTGTTGAAACGGCCGCTTGTTAAGTCAGGTCCCATTCACAACAAAAGAACACTGCCATTGCCTACAATTTCTTGGCGGCACATTGCTCCTTCCTCTCGCGAATACTGTTGTTCATCTTCTCAACGGCTTCGATGGCACCATCCCACTTTTTGCGCTTTCCCATGTCGAAAATCCTGTAGAGATGCGGGCTGTAAACACCATAAACTAGAAGATTGTAGAGACGGCGGTTTGACAACCATAGCTTCCATCCTTGCCAGCCCCAGCCCAAGTATTCTTCCACACCTGTGCCGGCCACGGAGTTGGCCCAAGGCAGCCAATCGGCCTGCCTTACCAGCCCACGGAATACGGGGCCTTTCTTTGCCAGCTGGCACATCCATGCGTGGTGGTTGTCTACAGCTCGGTTCATTTCAACCACAGACGGCAGGCGGCTCGATTCTGGCAACGGCCCAGCTGCCCAGAGCTGGGCCAGCGCCATGGACGCAATGTCGTACATCTGGAACGCAGGTACGGTGAAGGCCGCGTAGCCCATGAAGGCCAACGACTCGGGCCGATCGAGGGAGATCATGTTCTGGTAGAGACGCGGCAGTGGCTTGCCACGGGACCCAGGCTGCTTAGCCCACTCGGGAGTGGTATGGCGTGTGGGATCAAAGCGAGCTTCCAGCAGAGAGCGCGGATCTCCTTCGTACCCTGTGCAGAAGATGATGGCATCGATGTCGTCGAGACGGCGGTAGGCAGTGGATGTCGGGTCAACTTTTGCATGCCCCCAGTGGCTGTCGACTTCAACAGAGCGAGGTCCAACGACACGCTCGAGATTGGGTACCGACTCGATATCACCACGCTCTAGAGCAGGCACCAGCTCGCTGGTCACAGTAGGAAAGGTTGGGCCGATAGAAGATGCTGGCCAAAGGCCCCATTCTGGCCGCTTCATAATCGAAGGAAAAGCCTCGTTTTGCAGCTTGGCTACGAAGGAGTCGATCATGCGCTGTGACAGACCGGGGAGGTATTTCTGTAGCCATCCCTGTACGGCATGGAAACGGTAGGTGAGGGAGTGGTCAATGCACTGCCCATTGCGCATCCGAGGCATCTGAAATGTTAGTGGTATTGGAGGCGTGAATGACGCAGGGAAAAGACACGACAGAACTTAGACCACATACAATAATGACACCATGACGGTGGGCGACGTAAATCTTCTTTGCATGTCCGACGAGCGAAACAGCTGTATCAGAGGCAGTGCTTCCGATGCTAACAACGACAACATTTTTGCCTTCATAATCTTCCGGCCTGCAGTAAAAGACGGCCATTAGATGCAATACGTCTTTGAAGGGATGAGGATCTGAAGGCGTACTTCTTATAAGTCTGAGAGTGGATGACTGTGCCGGCGAAGTTGTCCAAACCGGGAATCTTCAGAATAGTGCCTTGCTGGTTGCTACCGGTGGCGAGAATGACTTTGTCAAAGGTTACCGAAGTCTCAGGAGAAGCCAACTTCACGGTCCAGGTGCTGTCTGCGTCATTGTAGACAATCCCCTCAATGTTTGTGTTTAGGCGAATATGCGGCCGGAGATTGAAGTGGTCGGCATAGCTTTCGATGTATGCCTGGACGGTGGCACTGCTGCATTGGCTTGGAACGTCTAGTTGATGTTCAGTACGGGGATACGAGGGCCCGTTAAGAGACAAAAGTAGGCATACCATCTGGATAGGGAAAGTCGGTGTAGCAGCCCTGTTTCTAGTTAGCTTGGTTCATCGTGATGACGCGGTGCGAAGCAGTGCATACGCGTTCTTTGGAGATGTTGGTGGTTGTAGCTGGAGTCTGTTAGTAGGTGAATTCGTTAGCCTATTCACATGAGCAAGATACGTACTTGGCAAAACTGATGTGGTATCGTCCAGAGTGTACTTCCAGAGGCCACCAACATATCCCTTTCTCTCGAAACCGGTCACATCATAACCCTCCTCGAGAAAGTTTTTGAGCGTAACGAGGCCGACACCGCCTATTCTATTAGCTTGGCATTCTCGTATGGGCTGGGGTTGGATTCGTACCCATGCCGATAACGGCGATCTTGATGTTGGCGTTTTTGCTTGTCATGGCGGCTAGTTGGGTTAAATTCCTGCAAGACATCACACTGCCCTGAGAGACTCGTAGGGCAGAATGAGAAGGGAAGCGCAAGATGGTCCCATAGATATATACGCAAGTGGAAGGCACGCTGACGTAAGAGGGCTGGTGTTGTAAGGCCTTGTCAAACTCGCACTCGGGCTCAGCTATGAAGCCTATAAGTTGCCAAGATCACTGACGGCTAGCCATCCGGGCCCTAGGCGTATTTTAAGACGGGGGGCCGCGAAAGCGTTACGAAATACGGGTTTCGGGGGGGCGGCTTCGTGCATCCCACATTGAGCAAGTTTATGTGCACAATGGAGGAGACTTTTCGGCCACTTTTGGCGACCATTGGCAGCTGTGTTGGATATATGGAGATGCGGGATACTCTATGTGTAGAGTTCCACCAGTTCCACCAAAAAAGGTGCCTGTAAGCGAAAACAAGCCGCTAGAATGAGCTTGCCGTCGCATTAATGTGAGATTGTCTAACATGAGAGGACCCCTCTAATATGGATCTGGCTAGTCACACCACAAGCTGTCCCCAGCTGATTATCGGAAAATCAGCTCATGCTAGACCACCATTTTGAAGCCGCATCCTTTTACTCTTTACCCACTCCCCCTAGGCGGAAACTATCTCCAGCAGGCATCATGTCGTTGTCGGATGTCGTTATTCCGGTTCGGCTGACGCCAGTTACGGTCGCCGAGCACCTTGCCGGTGCCTCCGAGTCGTGGCATGGCCAAATTGTGCCTGGCTGCCAGTTTCCCCCAGAGGCTGACCGCTATCACCTGTATATCGGTGCGTGAAGCGTGATGAATGTGCTAGAGCGGCCCGGTTGAGAAAGGTAGCGAAAACTCACCAGTGCAGGGCTCTTCTGCCCCTTTGCCCATCGCGTCAACATCGTGCGGCATTTCAAGGGCCTGAACGACATTCTCCCCGTGACGGTGGTGAAGCCGTACCCCAAGGGCGACGAGACTGGATGGCCCGGCTGGCAATTCGCCAAAGCAGCAGACGAGTATGGCGGCGCCACCCCCGATCCGCTGTTCGGTGCTTCGTTCCTGCACGAGGTCTACTTCAAAGCCAACCCGAACTACGGCGGCCGCTACTCGGTGCCGCTGCTCTGGGACAAGAAGCAGGGCACGATCGTGAACAACGAATCGGCGGAGCTGATGCGCGATCTGCAGACAGCATTCAACAGTGTCCTCCCGAAACACGTCGCGGACTTGACGCTGTATCCGGAAGAGCTGCGGGAAACGATTGACGCCGAGGCTGTTTGGATGAAGCGCGAGCTCTGCATCGGCGTCTACAAGACCGGGTTTGCTAAGGACCAAGCAGAGTACAATGCCGCTGTGGTGCGCGTGTTTGCAGCGCTCAACCGTCTGGAGAAGACCATTCACGCCAACCACGGTCCTTATGTGCTCGGCACGACGGTGACGGAGCTGGACGTGCTGGCGTATGCCACGGTCGTCCGCTTCGACACGGTCTACGTGCAGCACTTCAAGTGCAACCTGGGCACGGTGCGGCACAACTACCCGCAGATCAACAACTGGCTGAAGCTCCTGTACTGGCGGGAGCCCGCGTTTGGAAGCACCACGGACTTCCGGCACATCAAGGAAAACTACACCAAGTCGCACCTAGACATCAATCCGCGCGGCATCACGCCGATGGGCCCGTGGCCTGATGTGGAAACCGTGTATGAAAGTGATCTGAGTCGTTTACCGGTAGGCAGTATTGATGTGCCAGAGGTGCTAGCCATCGAAGCCGAGTTAGGGCCGGAGGTTTAGATCAAGCAAACCCCTGCCGGAGCGGTAATAATGTTATGTGTAAGCAGCACACGCCCGGGCTGACCACAGTCCTCTATTCGTCCGAGGCAAGGCTTCACTCGTTGACAGATGTGGTCAGTGAGGAGAAGTTGCCAATATCTACTCATGTCTCCCGGATCCCGAAGCCGGGGATATCTGTCAGCGTTGGTCTGTCTTCGCGATAGTGGGTTAGGCTAACCGTGAATCTTCAGGGCCATGGGATATTTCAATATCATCGATCCAAAAATCAAAATAGAAATCAAAATCAAAATCAAAATAATACTGGCTGCGAGAGCAAGCTGTGACGAAGGACAGTGGTGCATCTATCGACATCCTCGGCTTTGCGCGAGCGGCACTTAGCTCGCTTTTCCCCCACACCATTTCCCCACATGGAGAGAAAGGTCCCAGCAGGGCACTCAGTGATTAAATAAGCCCGCTAATACGGCCACGATGTATGTATGTAGCCGGCATTGTTCCGTCTTCGGCTTCCCCCGCTCTTCTGCCTGACGACCGCTATTTGGCCTCGACGACTCTCTTACGGCCCAATCCCCCCAATCTTGTTCGAATTAAGTTGTGATCATCCTGGAGCTGCAAACATGGGAGCAACAGTACGCGTCGTGCCGAATGTAAGTTGAGGTGGTATTTTGGAAGGCTGCTAGTCGCCTCGGATAAATGATATAGGCGCTGAAATACCGTGAAAATGAGGAAGCGAGAATGAGGATAACAGAGGAACTCCTCTCTAGAGAGAGTCACGAGCTAATCGACAAAGGCGACTTCGAGAGCCGTGAGTCTACTCCGGACCATCCAGTTCGCACATCCGCCCTCGTGCCCGTGCCATTCGAATCCGAGCCACGAGCACCATCGCCGCCATGGAGGGCCAGCCATCACTCCATATGCCCTCCGATCTAAGCGTGGATATGCCACGCCGCAGTCGCAGGCGCCGTTGAAGGAGTACGCCTTTGAGATGGCGGCGTCTTCGATCCGCTTCGGCAACGGCGCCACGCGGGAAGTGGGCATGGACCTCAAGAACCTCGGGGCTAAGAACGTGGCTGTGGTGACGGACGGAACGGTGGACAAGCTGCGTGCCATGCAGCAGGTGCGCGAAGCTCTAGACGAAGAGGGCATCAACTACTCTGTGTTCACGCGGACCAAGATTGAGCCGAAAGACACTTCGTACGTGTGGCGCGACCTCGGGTTTCCTTTCTATGGCAGCAGCGGCTAACTGTTTTCAGCGTGTTGGAGGCGATCAACTGGGCCAAGCCGCTGAACCCTGATGCTTTTCTGGCCGTGGGCGGCGGCTCCGTCATGGACACGGCCAAGCTGATGAACTTGTACACATGCTACCCGGAAGCCGAGTTCCTTGAGTTTGTAAACGCACCGCTTGGGAATGGCCGCCCCATCGACAAGCCTCTGCGTCCCCTGATTGCCATTCCGACCACAGCCGGGACCGGCAGCGAGACCACGGGAACGGCCATCTTCGACCTGGTTTCGCGTCGTGCCAAGACGGGCATTGCCCACCGCAACCTGAAGCCGACGCTCGGCATCTGCGACCCCCTCAACACGGCCACGATGCCGGCGGCCGTCAAAGCCAGCTCCGGCCTGGACGTGCTGTGCCACTCGCTGGAGTCCTGGACGGCGATTCCGTACAGCGAGCGGGTGCCGCGGCCCACGAACCCGATTCTGCGGCCGGCGTACCAGGGCGCCAACCCCATCAGCGACATCTTCTCGCTCAGCGCTCTGCGGAGCACCGTCAAGTATCTGCCGCGGACGGTCAAAGACCCCGAGGACCACGAGGCGCAGTATCAGATGCTGCTGGCGGCGACGCTGGCCGGCATTGGCTTTGGCAATGCCGGTGTGCACCTCTGCCACGGTACGCATGCAGCAACTATCCCAATGTTGGCATAACGTCTTCTAACAGCTCTAGGCATGTCGTACCCCATCTCGGGCCAGAACCCCGGCTACCAGCACCAAGGCTACGAGGTCGACTCCCCGATCATCCCCCACGGTGTGTCTGTGGCCGTGTCGGCACCAGCTGTTTTCCGGTTCACCGGCCCGTCCAACCCCGAGCGCCATCTGCAGGCGGCCGAGGCGTTCGGGGCGGATATATCGAATGCAAAGCTCGAAAGCGCCGGTGAGATTCTGGGCGAGCAGATTGCCAAGTTCCTGGACGAGCTGGGCGACCAGCCCAAGGGCCTGCGGGACCTCGGCTTCGGCACAGAGCACATTGAGGACCTGGTGGAGGGCACGATTCCGCAGGCGCGAGTGCTGATGCTGGCGCCGGGACTGGCCAAAGAGCTCGAGCAGGAGAAGGACCAGCTGCGGCGGCTGTTTGAGGACTCGCTGAAGCGCTAAGTGAAGGTGGACATGTAAATACAGTATTCTATATAGAAAATAAGGGCATGGTCATTGCATTCATAAGTATCTGGTTCAACCCCTGGATGCCATGACAAAAGCATGTCTCTTGCCTACGCCGACTTGTCGAACCGCGTCAGCGAGAACGCCTTCAAGGCCTCGTCCTCCTTGCCCGTGGCCACCAGGTCGGCAATGGTTTGGCCCACGATAGCGGCGAGGGTCACGCCGGAGTGCATGACCGCCAACGTCAGTCCGGGCCGTCCAGTAGCTCCGAGAATCGGGAGCCCGTCCTCCGGGTCCGGCCGGTGTCCGATGGTGTAAAAGTCGAGCTCCAACGTCGACTGCAATTCCGGCTTGAACATGGCCTTGACGCGGCCAAAGATCTCGTCGGCCTCCTCCTGCGGCGTCTTGCCCGGGTCGCTGCCAGCAAAGTTGGCCCCGGCCACCACGCGGCCCTCGACGGTCTGGCGCACATGCGGCCCCTTTGAGATGACGAGCCCGTGGAGCACGCGCTGCGCCAGAGGCTTCGAGTGCACCAGCAGCCCTGCACGGCCATGGACCGGCACCGGCACCCCGACGCTCGCCCCCAGGGCCACACTACCGAGGCCCGCGGCGAGGACGACGTGGTCTGCCGTCAGGGCCTCGGAGCCGGCGACCACGCCCGTGACTTTGCTGTTTTCGAGCACAAGCTTCGAGGCCTCGGCAGACACCACACGCACGCCGTAGGCCTCCTGGATGTGCGCGACGATCAGCCGGGCGGCGGCGGCCGCCTCCACGGAGCCCTCCTCGCCGATGAGCCAGCCCCAGCCGCTGGCCGGCAGCACCGACTCCGCGAGCGCCGGCTCCCGGGCGGCAATGTCGGCCGCTTCGATGCGGCGGATATCGTAGCCCCAGCTGGCGTGCTTCTCGCCGTCTTGGGCGAGCTCGTCCTCCGGCCCGTCCCACTGCACGTTGCCCGTCCAGCGGACGAGGTCGCTGAGGCCGGGGATGCCGCCAGGCGCCGCCGCTATCTCGCGCCAGTGGGCCATGGAACGGCGGCGGAAGTCGTAGTAGAAGCGCTGGTTGTGGAAGTTGGCGTTCAGCCAGCAAAACGAGTTGGGCGTGGCCGTGCCGCCGACATCGCTAGCGACGACAGTGACCTGGATGCCGTGTTGGGCTGCCAGGTGCCAGGCGATGGAGGCGCCGATGATGCCGGCACCGACGACGATGACATGTTTGGGGTCTGCCATAGTCCTTGCTTCTGCGTCCGTCTTTGGCTATGTAGCTCTATTGTACGTCGTCCGCTTCGATCTCTTCCGCAAACGGTATGGTGGTGGAAAGCCAAGTACGGCGCTGTCGCAAGAGGCTTTGCCCCGCCTTCAGTCGCCCGTTCGTGGATCCGGCCAAAGACGAGCGCAAAAGGGCTCCGCTACGACGATTGGCGGAGATTCCCGGTTGCTTGGTTGCATCATCCCGTTGGACGGGCTGAATAGTAGCAGTAGTCAGTAGCAGTACCCCGTAGGTGGTAGCGGACTTGCTGCTGGCTACTCTGGAACAGATTTCTGGAACAGAAAGAAATCTCTAGCTATCGCATATCGATGCATTCCGAGTCGACAGGGCGGAATTATTCCAGCCAAACGAAGATGGGATAGCACAGATACAAAGATAGAAGCGACATCCATCTCGATGTAGCCCAGTCAGCACAACGCTGGAAACAAGAGTATGCCCGTCATCTCCAGCTATGGCTACGCCCAATTTGCTGCTGCAGCCCCAATCTCAGTTGGGACATCGCCAGATGCCAGGACGGCATGTCATTCGCCTGGTTAGCGAGCCACTGTTCCAATGTCGTTTGTAACTGTTGTTGGTGCTATCGGCGTCTTAGCTGCTTTACGAGGGTCTAAGCCTAAATAGGCAATATTGTCCCAGTCCTTTCTCCCCATGTCACTGCGAGTACTACTCTCAGATGGGCACATCGCCGTCCAACCGAATGCCATTTACCATGCGCGTTTCAAGCCCGGTGGCAGTTGACCAACAACATCCAGTCTGGGGCAAGCGGCCGGTCTCGCCGACGGGAGGGGTTTTTGAGGGGAAGCTCTCGCAGCTCTGCGGCTCCTGCGGATCGAAAGCACTGATAAGCATCTTCGGCTGTCCCGTCTTGTGCGGAATCAGGGCGCCGACTCTATCATACGAAGCACTCGTGGCAGTCGTCTACTCGTGCGTCCACCCGCGTTCTCGTTGTCCTCGAATCCTCCTTGGTCCACTGCTGAACGCATGTTTCTACAGGGAATCTGCAGGCGGATTGGGCCACATCGCCCACCTTTACTGACCCAGACGCCATCATGCCGCTTTGGGGAGTTCCCTCGTACATCTGTGCAACTACTTCGTCGTGGCTTCATGAGCTTATCATCCAAAGCCCCCTCCCCCTGACTTCACGTTCTTTTATAGGGACTAGCGCCGTACAAATACAATTTCATAAGAAGATACGGGGCACGGCCCATCACGTGTGCTTATCTTTTGTGGTCAGAGCCTAAGGGCAAGTAGAAGGACTCTAATGCCGACGGCATCCTAAAAGAGCAAGTCGAGCCGTTTCCATGTTATCGCAGTGACGTCCTCCCCCCACGTTAGAGCTGCTGTTTGCCTGTTTTTCCAGGAATTCCGCCCCTAGAGCTGAACTTTTCGACTTGATGGTGGCTACCTTATCAGAAAGCGTGTTCCATAATAGCGTATGTACGACGTACCGAGTATAGCTCTGTGGTTATCGAAACCCCGTAGTTGGACGGATGAGCCTATGGAGTCACGGTGATACTCTGTAGTGTTGAATGTCGCATTGGTATGCTGGTACCTGTCTGGATCTTATAACACTGGCGAGGCCTTCTACTTTGTCTTCCGTCTGTTCGCAGCTGCCGTGAATTTGTTTGGACCTTAGCCACGCGTATTGACGCTTTTCAGACTTGCCACCAGCCTCAACCTTGACCGTATAGCTAGCAAACAGCACAACATCAACCACACAACCACCCCCCATTCCATGACGGGACCACACACGAAAACAACTATATATTCCTTATGGCTGCCATGGACGTTGACAAGGAGTCGCTGAAGCGTGTGGGCGAGGAGCCGGTGACCTCCATCCTGGGGCCCAACGAGATTCCCGTGCTGGAGGGTGAGCACGGCGAGGATGACGACGTTCTGGCCGCTCTGGGCTACAAGTAAGCGTGCTTGTGGTGTTCCAGTGTTTTTTGTCTTGCAGTTTTGTGTCTCTGTGTCTTCTTGCTGCTCTATTTTCACATCTCTTTCTCTTCTCTCTCTTCTTTCTCTTTTCACTCTTTTCACTTCTCTTTCCTTTTCACTCCTTTTTCTACTTTCTCTTATTTCTCTTTCTGGTCTTAACTCTCTTCTCCTTGCTAACCTCCAGGCCCGAATTCAAGCGCGAATTCTCGCTGTGGACCACCTTCTGTGTGTCCTTCGCCGTCCTGGGCCTTCTGCCATCAGTCGCCTCGACGCTCTACTATGGCATGGGCTATGCAGGCACCCCTGGCATGGTTTGGGGCTGGCTGGTCGCCATGATCTTCATCCAGGCCATCGCCATGGGCATGGCAGAACTATGCTCGGCCATGCCCACATCGGGCGGCCTCTACTATGCCGCTGCCGTGCTGGCACCGCCCAAATGGGGTCCCTTTGCCGCCTGGGTCACCGGCTGGTCCAACTGGATGGGCCAAGTCACCGGCGCGCCGTCTGTCAACTACTCGCTAGCCGCCATGATTCTGGCGGCAGCTTCGATCTCGAATCCAGGCTACGTCCCCGAGAACTGGCACACATTTTTGCTGACCATCGCCCTAATGATCGTCCACGGGATCATCTCGTCGATGCCGACGCAGTGGATTGCGCGCTTCAACTCGGCCGGCAGCACCTTCAACATGATCTCGCTCTTCATTGTCTTCATCGTCATCCTGACGGCCGACAACCGCGAGAGCCAGGGCCTGCCCAGGTTCAATTCGTCGGCCGACGTCTGGGGCACCTTTTACGACGGCACCGACTTCCCCAAGGGCATCTCCATCCTCATGTCTTTCATCGCCGTCATCTGGACCATGAGCGGCTACGACAGCCCCTTCCACCTGTCCGAAGAGTGCTCCAACGCCAACATTGCCTCACCGCGCGCCATCGTCATGACCTCGGGCATTGGCGGCATCACCGGCTGGGCCATCAACATGGCCATCGCCTACACCGTCGTCGACATTGACGCCGCCCTCAACTCGGAAACCGGCCAGCCCTGGGCTGCCTATCTGCTGCAGTGCCTCGGCGAGCGCACCGCCATGGCCTGCTTGGCCCTGACCATTGTGGCCGCCTTCAGCATGGGCCAGGGCTGCATGGTCGCTGCCAGCCGCGTCACCTTTGCCTATGCTCGCGACGGCTGCTTCCCTTTCTCGCGCTACTGGGCCCAGGTCAACCCCCACACCAAGACCCCCGTCAACGCCGTGTGGTTCAACGTGGTCATTGGCAGTCTGCTGGTGCTGCTGCTCTTTGCCGGTGATGCTGCCATAAGCGCCATCTTTTCCATCGGCGCCATTGGTGCCTATGTGGCCTTTACCATCCCCATCACCATCCGCACCTTTTTCGTCGGCAACCGCTTCCGCCCCGGCCCCTGGCACCTCGGCCGTTACAGCTTCCTTGCCGGCACGCTGTCCACCATGTTCACTGCCCTGATGATTCCCATCCTGTGCTTCCCCAGCGTGGCCGGCTCGGATTTGGATGCAGCCGGCATGAACTGGACCTGTCTGGTGTGGGGTGGCCCGATGCTATTTGCCATCATCTGGTTCGTCGTCGACGCTCACAAGTGGTTTAAGGGACCCAAGATCAACATCATCCACATGATCCACGACGCCCAGATCGAGCCGTTTGTCATCAGGGCCGAGGAGACCAGCGAGGACGGCACGTCCCAGCCGATCGTCCCGACCAAGAAGGACAGCCATCCTGTGTAAAAGGGAGGCCGGCAAGAAACAAGAGAAAATTTGTGTGGCAGTAGCAATGGCTGGTCTCACTTGAGGCCGTGAGATATCCTGAGAGTAGTTTGCGTATTTCCCGCGTTTGAATACAATACAATACCGTTGATCCGAGCATTGCAAAGAAATATGTGTCGCGTGTTGCGTTTTTGTCAGCAATTGCGTTCAACGGCAAGGCTACGAACGCCGTCGGCATTCAGTCAGACCGGCTGACAGCACTGGAAAAGCCGACAGCTCACCTAATTCCGCACATCCACGCCGACGGCGTTCGACAATAACTACGCGCAACAGCCTTCCTCCCCATATGTTCTACCCTCAAAATAGCCATAACGCAAAATGTCAGCCGTGACTTCGTACGGCGGAGCCTGTCGCCAGTGCTCGAGAGCAAAAACGAAATGTAGTCAGCGTGGCGCTGGTGCCTGTGAGCGGTTGGTCTACCTTTGTCACTGCGTGCCCAGACCTCCAGATAACGCGCCCATCGCCTAACTCGTTCGGTAGGTGCCTCCGACTCAAGCGAAACTGCCAGCCCGGGAATGGGGTCCGCCGTACGGCAAATGGAAGCCGAGATACAGCCAAGTCCTCGTCTATAACGGTCACCCGGTATTCCGTTCCATCCACTACGGCCTCTTCCGTCCCCAGCCGCTCAGAAAATGAGTCCGATAGGCAGGTCTTGCATATCTTCCGCACTCAGAGACTGCCCCATTTTCCCTTTGTCGACATCCCCGCATCGTTGACAGCCTCCGAGCTGGCAACAACGAGGCCTCTTCTCTGGCTCGGCATTTCCGCTTGCTGTGCATCAACATCCTCACAGCGGCACGAGCTCAGCACTCAGTTGCAAGCAAGCATTGCCCAGCAAGCCGTGGCATGTCATCAGCGCAGCCTCGACCTCCTGCATGGTGTCCTTTCCTATCTCGGCTGGGGTGTATTCTATTTTGGGCTGGATCCGTACATAGCCATGTATAGCCATATCGCTGTTGCTGTGGCCCAGGATTTGGCATTGGACCGGCCACTACCACCCAAAGCAGACACGCATCCATTGGCATGTGTGCGTCACCAGGGCTTTGCGGCCCCGCGTCTCCGAAGACCACCCGAGCTGCCGGTGCGCACGATGGAGGAACGCCGGACCGTATTGTCAGTGTATCTGATCACGGCAGCGTAAGTGGACACTAGGCCTTGTTACACGCGAATATAAACTCATAGCTTACTACGACGACCACAGAGTTGCTCGCTTCCACAAGAAACCCGTGGCTCTACCCTGGACGGACCACCTCGAAGAATGCTTGCAGGTGCTCCATACCAGCCCCGAGAGCAGCCTCGATAGCATGCTTGTCTACCAGGTGCGCCTACAGCGAGTAGCTCAGGCTATTCCAGAACGTGGAGCATACAAAAACGTTTCATCGGCAGAACAGGTGCTGCTAATGCGGACATTCCACGTCAGCAGCCTTCTTTCGCAGCTAGAAGGTGTCCGCCGAATGGCTCCTGAAGGTCTGCCAAAAGAAGGTATGTACTCCATTCTCTGTTTGGATTTCAATCATGCAACATCTCATCGTCCCCCAGCACGGCTGTCCTGTGAGTTCGCGTCCATTATGGCCGAAGCTGGCATCTACAGTGTAGCGCTATATGCCACGTCCCAACCATGTCCGCCCAACGACCTCCGGCACATCGACATGCTCTTGGCCTGTGTACGTCTGACCAAAGAGTGTCTCGCGCTGCTCGTTGCACTGCCACCACCGGCCCTTTTCTACATAGCCACGTTTCAGCTGATCGCCCAGCTAGCGTACTGTCTCATTCTCGCTTACCGGTTGGCCACTTTTCCTGGCCCTGCCAGCAGTGGTAGCGGCAGCAGCGGCTGTTGTTGTGTTTGGGATCGACAGGCCATCCGTGCACAGCTAGACATTTCAGCCGCTTTGGACGTCCTGGCTCGGCACTTTTCTGAGCATCCCTCGGCGGCCGGGTTTGTGGCCGACTGTCCGGAGCGGGACATTTTCACACGAAGCGCCCAGGCCGCTTGCCACATCAAAAGGACGTGGCTAGCAGCCTGGGCCCAGCAAGATGCTGCGAGCCACCAGAAGCAACTACTCGTACAGCCCTGCCAGCCACAGCAGCCGTCACCTATAGGAAGCAGCGCGTCCGGGGACCACGACCACTTTACTGACCTGGACATCGACACCGCGGACGATTATTGGTGGTTGACGGAACTCTTTGCGGCGGATTTCTTTGACATTGAAATGTGAATTACGGAGCACAATTGGCGAATATACGATACTTGAATGTCACTTCAGCTCCATCAATGTAAACGAAAAGAAATAAAAGAACACACCTATGTTCCAGACTCTCATCATCCGCTCTGACTACATAAAATACGAGCGGGAATTAGAAGCGCCTTTTCCGCTGCTGCTCCGTTGTGCATAACTAGGGCGCCCTCTCTTGTGTTCTCCATGTTATGTCACTGTACGAGTACGCAGCCCTGCATGGTATTGCTTTTTCGGGCCTTTTTTTTGGCCACATTATTGGCCTGGTCCCCCTCTCAGCTGCACCTCGACGCAATCTCACTGCGAGACAACATAGCCCGTAGTCGCCCCTCTCTGCTAGGCATCCAACTAGACTCGTGTGTAGGCTCGTCAACCCCACGGAACTCCCGAATCCGCTTGCAAGAGGCGGTTGTCGATCTTGCTTTTCGCTCCTTTGTGTATTTTCGATCGAAACAGCACCGTGAATTGCGCCTGTAGACGTATGTTTATGTCGTCGATGAGAATAACTGGAAATGAATGGCCAATAACGACGTAGAATGTAGTCTTGTTTGCGGAACAGCATCTCAGCAAAATATCGTCATATTTGATGCAGCTGTACTACACCTCGATCAACCCCCCCAGCTCTCCTCATTCCAGTCCCCCTCCACCTTCCCTTTTTTGGAAGATGTGCCAATCACAAGCTGAATATTGTTTCACACCGACGCGGGGGCGTTTCCCATCAAAGGCCCTTTGCTCAAGCCATGTGAGCTGCGATGAACATGTTGTCCATACGAAATAGCGGTCTGGGTCCTAGAGCTATAAGTATACAGCTGCAGCCAGCCCAGAGCGGCTGTTCTTATGTCGCTCCTTATTTTTCTCATCTCTCTGATCCAAAAACCAAATTCGATCCCAAACTCGATCCCATATAGTAGACTCTCTCACTTGTATTTTTTGTCTTTTTCTCTGCTCTTTGTTTTTCATCACAATGCCTTCCTTCGGCAGTCTCCCTACGGAGCTTCTGCTCATGGTGATGAAAGAACTTGATGCTCCCGGAGATCTCTATGCCAGCATGGTCGCCTCGTCCCGCATATTTCGCCTGCAGAGCACGAAGTTGGGCGAGACCAAGAAGCACATGATAACAAGAAAGTACGACCAGCTCGTTCTGAGCGAATGCATCACTGCCCTTCGGGTGCCTTGGTTTCGCAAATGTCCCAGAGACGGCGCCCAGACATGGTCCACGGCGATGGCCTCCTTCCTCCAGTACTACTTCCTAGGGCCGCGTCTCACTTGGCCTGCCAACGTGGACAAAGTCTTTGGCCTCTTCATACGGATCACGTATTTTGTCAACGACTTCGTGGCGCGTGCCATGAAACTCATGGATTGCACAGCACCGCTGGAGCCTTCAGAGGCAGCCCGCATCCAGCGTGCTTTTTTTCGCTACGAGGTCTACTGCCGCTGTTTCAGTGTCATCCGTCTCAACTCAGGTCTGGCTACCCTCGGCTCCGGTAACTACCAGAGCGGCACCTTCATCAACAGTTTGAGACAGTGGGAGATTGAGGAGTTGTGCTGTGTCCACCTCTATTATTCCACGCTCGCTGCTGAGGCCCTCAATGAAACGGAAAACGATTTCATACAGGAGTACACGGACGCTCACGATTCTGCGGTAGCCTCCAACGCCTTGGACGCTGACGATGCCGGCGACACAGCAGTGCAGCAGGACAATGTCAACAAGGAGCCCCCCGAATATCTTGAAGTGCCCATGGGCGCCGAGGGTCGCTTGTCCTTTTCGCCATACAAGCTGTTTGACACTTGGGATGATGATGGGGAAGATGCGATTGTGTCTATCTTTGATGACAACGACCGGGACGCATTCACGCCTTTTACTGAGGCCGGTCGCATAAACATGCCGGACACCGTCAGCACCATGGCCTCACTCGGTTCGGCATTCATGTACAAGCTCGCACGTGCTGACCGAGACGGCCGCAGAGATCTTGTCCGGCGCAACAACTATCGCCGCCGCGAATTCCTGTCGGAAGCACTATATGAGCAGTTCATTGAAAGACACTGTGACTGGGGGGTGGATGCGTTTCGCACCGCCATGTTTAATAACCGGGGGTGGGTACGACAAGATCACATGTCCTTCCCGATGCCTGGATTTCGCAGCTATAATCGTTTTGAGTCGTCCGACAGCCTTCCCAAGGTGCATAGTAGCTACACGGGGAAATCAAGTCTCCTCTTCAGCCCCCTCCGAGAAAGAGGCTATGCGTTCTGGGACGATGCTAGAATCCGCCGTCCCGAAGTCTCCAAGAGCCTGAAGGCTGCGCGGGACGTGGACTTGCAATCACTCGACAAATCTCACGATATCAGCGAGACCCTGAGCGCTGAGGAGAGGCTTGAGGGTATCAAAATTCCCAAGAGAGATATGCAAAGACTAAAGAAAAAGTATGGCTGCTATATCGATTTGGCCGCAGATGACTTCTAGATCCTATTTCTTGGACAGGGCCAATGCTAGAGGGCCCTCTGTAACAGCCAGATGTCTTTAGTTGATATTTTGAGCGCACCCCACAGCACACAGCAGGGACATTGTGATTTTTTGGCGAGATCTCTGTACACGTGTCACACATTTAATAAGTGACTAAACGCTCAGAAATTAGTTTAATCTGCTATGTTGTGCACTGTGATTGTATTTGCTTAGATTTCCTAGTATCTATCGAGTGCTCTGCAACAGGTAAGCATGGCGATGGTGTGGATAAAATCGCAAGCTGGCTCACAAATGGAGCCATAGACACACAACAATAAGAGGAGGAAGTATCGAGAGACAAATAAATAGAATCATAAAATAGGAACAGTGTTAACTCAAAGTATTACTGACTAATAAGGATAAAGCCACAGGGCACTGCCTAAATCATCAGCTTATCATAATCTGCTTTATGTCACTTCAGGTCCTGCTTACATATGTGATTTTTGAGCGCCATATCAAACAAAGCATGGCAGATGAAATGGTCTTTGAGTTGCAAGAAGCCGATATCTGACACAGTTCAGTTGAAGCACATGGGAGAACACCAGTACATATATCATTCAAAGAATTAGAACAATAGCACTCAAACAAACGTAACACAGCCCCGTAAAAAATCGATAACATTCCGATCATTTGAATCGACCCATGTCGGCTCAATAGCATGAGTATGGCCTTTCCCGTCGTCATGAAAGTCTTCCGCTTGCTTGGGCTCCATGGTATCTAGTGGTGTAACTATTGCAGTGCCTGGCTCCAACTCATGAATCGTGCTAGGTAGGTCGGAAATGGGGTCCTGTGAATCATGACATGCTTGGGTACCAGCCTTAGAAGGATCTGGCTCTGAACTCATCCCCTTATCCACAAGCAGAGTTTGGGGGGGGTTATCATTTGGTCCAATGGAAGATTCATCTCTGGTCTCAGTTTGATGAGAGAGTCGCACTGGCTGGTGTTTTTCTGTAGCTTCTGCTAAAGTAACGCACGAGTCTGCGAGCCCATCACAAGGAAGTGCAGTCACAGATGTTGAAGCTTGTTTGTTTGTATGATCTTCGGGTACTGAGGGCTCCAAATCGTCGAAAATACTGTCGTCAATATCATCCATAGCATCCACTGCGTCCACGTCATCAATCGCCCACGGACTTTGGGCGGTTCCGTCTCCGCCCAATTTCGTGGAATTTGGAAATGAAAACTGATCGAAGCAATACGCATTTGCATGGTTAGTTCAAACAAGCCCTTAGCACCCCTACTGAAATTACCTTGTCTAGAATACACTCACTTGTCTAGGCATGGATATTTGAGAAAGATCAGTAAATGCGACTGCGTCACTTTCATCATTGTCGCTTGTGACAGATATGTGATCCGTATAGTGTGATACTGCGCTCTGTGTGTTTACAGAGCTATGGAAACTCTTGAATCCAATAAGGTCACCAGTGGGTAATTCTAGAGCTTCACTGATTAACTCTGTATACGTTAGAACGCGAAAAGCACATCAGGGATTCGGCTTTTCATATGTACCAGAGTTTAGGGATGCATTATGTTGGCACTGGATAGTGACTGTCTGAGCTGTTCCCACTACTTCGTCACACACAAAGTGGCAAGTAATGCTCTGTACTTCTTCAACAGATGCACGAAAGCTCATGTTATTGGCTGCTTCGTGCAGCCTACCTCGCCATATGTAAACAAGACATCCTTTTGAATTCTCGGCGAAGAATGTCACCAGGGGTATTTTTTTGTCCCACCGAGGCAAATTTTCGTTTGCATAGCTCAGGACAACTTTGACAATAACAACCCTAGCAGCATTTTTTGCATTTCGGGTTTGTCTTGTTTCTATTCTACCCTCAATTTTCAATTGAGGAAAGTTGCGAACAGAGTCGAAGATCTTCCGGGCGACTAGCTGATTTTTGGAAAGAAATCTTCCTATGTCAACAATGCTGAGTTTTGCCAGGTCCAAGACTGATTTGACATCGTTGTTGACAAGCTTCAACATGGTAACAGGTCCGATATTTGGAACTTGGCATAATTGAGACTGGTGGCCCTCCCAAGCTCTAGCCGCGAGAGATCTCGACAATTCAAGAGCTACTTTAACACGTGTAGCTTTCTTGTCTGCAAGCGAGCACATTATGTAGGCTTCTAGGATCCGTGTCATGCAGTCAACAGCCTGTCGCGTTTCTATGGCTAGCCGATTCTGGTATGGGATATTCCCCCTCGAAATCTCAGTCTGAACGAGAAGAGAAATTTTTTGCCATGTCTCAGTGATGCTGTCCTGGAATTTAAAGGGAATGTCCTCATTTCTGTTTAGCTCTCTCAGAGTTGGCCTCTCAGTGCTTTTGATGCGAAACTCGTCGAACTCCAACGCTCTAGACAGAGTGTTTATCTAATTGCGTTAGCGTTCCATTTGGGAAATGGGTTGCTAATAAATATATCAAAGGGTAGCTTGCACGCATAGGAAGACTGTTCAACTTTAACTTACCAGTTGCTCCATGCTGACATCACTAGGCATTCCCAGCATAAGTTCCATTGTCTCAACTCTAATCATGTAAGAGGACATGGCACGGCCATAATCAGTTGCATGAAATAAATCGGGCGAGCTTTCGTTGTAGGTGATAAGTCCTACTTCAGAAAGTCTCTTGATACCTTTCTTGCAAATTCCTGCCAATATCTCCTCGTGTGTCGTGGAGTCGATCCCTGTGCCGGCAAGCTGGTAGTGATTTGGGTTGTGTCTCAAGCGAACAGCCATGAAGGTCCCATTCAACCACCGGACAGAAGACTCCAAAGAAAAAATGGTGCCCAGGACGGCTTCCGAGTTCAAATGCTCAATGAGATTCAAGTGAAGAGTGCTCTCCACTACTTGGGTGCGTGTGCCGATGTTCATGTACCTTTCTTTCGTCTCGTTGCGAGTGAGGATCATTGCCATGGCGCTGGTGTCAAATTGTGGTCGACCGGCACGTCCTATCATCTGCATTATTTCGAACTCATCGTATTCCGTAAATTTCCCGTCCTGGTACCCCAGTGTTCCCTTTAGAATGACAGTATGACAAGGAAGGTTGACACCGACAGCAAGCGTCGAAGTGCAACAGACGATACTCAGCTGGCCTGATTTAAACCCATCCTCAATTGCAGCACGATCGTGGCGGTCTACACCTCCATGATGAAACGCAACACCTCGCAACAATAGATCTCGAATGCCTTCGCTGCTTCGGATAGCCGAAGATGGTCCTGGCCAAGGTTTGGAATGCGATGGGTAAGTGTCCCAATGATCAGCAAGGCCCTGTGCTGCGGATTCGCAGGACTTGCGAGTGAAACAGAATATGAGGACTGGCTTCCCTTGGGAATGACGCACAAGCAAATTTGGCAATTGTCCGTCCAATAGATTGTCAAATGCATGCTCATTCCCGTTTTGATTGAAGCCGAAAACAAGTTTCTGCAGCTGCACTGGCCGGAATTCTTCACCGAACACAAATGTCTTGGCTGGGATGTGTGGAGATCCACGACAGAGACCTAACCAATGCGCAATGTCGGGTGCATTGGGGATGGTAGCACTCAGGCCAACAAACCGGACATCTTCTCCCAGAGTCTTCATCCGCGAAATCACTGTCTCCAAGGTTGCACCACGCCTATCTTTGAGAATGTGAATCTCGTCCACCAAGAGAAGCTTGACCTTCTGGAGAATCGTCCCATGCCCAGTCCATTTCCGGGTCATTGAATCCCATTTCTCCGGAGTTGTGACGATAATAGACGCTGTACGAACTTTCCTAGAGTCGAAAGCTGACGAGTCACCAGTGAACTCGGCAACTTGAAGTTTGAGACATTTAAATTTGCGCTGCCAATCAAGCGCGCGCTCGGAACAAAGTGCCTTCGTAGGTGCCTGGTACACAATCTTGAAATCCGAGCCACGATTCTGCATCAACAATCGGCAGATAGCGAGCTCGAAAATTGCCGTCTTTCCACTACCAGTTGGAGCTGCAACCACAACATTGTTGTTTGAGCCGTACACAGCAGAGAAACAACGTGACTGGACCGCATTGAAGCTCTTGTAGGGGAATAGTGAGGCGAATTTTGGATCCACTCCAGCAATGCTCACAAGGTCCACCCTAGGAGGAGCAGATGCATTCTTCAGTCCAAAGAGAGGGCTAGTTCTAGGAGACACCGATGAATGGCGAGGTGTGGGAAGGGCCGTTTCAGGGTGTGGTCGGTCAAATCGTTGTGGTGTCTGTCGTGCGCTTGGTGCAATGTGACTTGGATGGCGGATGGGAGAGCACATTGCTTGAATCCTGTTAGCAGTCAAAGTGACCGGAGTGGTACATGATGTGGTATTGGAATTGATCTCTTACAGCCGCTTTCTTTACTGCTTTCTTGGCCCATCGTGGCCGGAGAACTTTTCATTGCAGTTTGTTGTGGAATCCTCGTCGTGGGCTGGAAGTTGTCCTGGGAGAGTCTTGCAAGTTGTCTAAGGCTATCATTGGTAGCTTCTTGCTCCAATCCGCGTAAGTCGAAAATAGATCTTGGAGGATTCTTGTAGGCGTATTTCTGCATGAAATGTCGTCTGTTCTCTAGTGATTGCATCGAAAGATATGCTTGAAAGCTTTCTGACTCTTCAGCTTGCCTCCCACTAGCTGAGAGGTGGACTGGTTGTCTAGATATGGAAACATTCCCCTTCGACGTTCTTTGAACTTTTCTGGGAGCAGAAGTCTCTTCAGCAAAGCCGCTTTCCAAATCATAGACACTCTCGTTTTCCTGGTCACAATCGGTGTCATGGTGTGTATACGTCGGTTTGGGCCGTTTCCGTGAAAAGTATGGCTTGCGGCGAGAGGACATCGCGGTCACGGGGTGTGTGCTTGCGGGAGTGAAAGTTAACTGATTGTGTGGAGAGGACATGCCGAGAGACACGAAAAAGGAGGGAGAGTAAGATAGAAAATGACAGCAAGTTACATGATCATGGATAAAAGATCATGAAATACTCATGGGGAAAGAGCTCAACCCCCTGAAGTGGCAGAAGGAGCGATGGGTGGCTTGCCGACAAAACTGCCCCGTTTGGCCCTTTTTGAAGACCACAGAAAAGGAAGACGGGAGCGAGTTAGAGAGAGTTTACGCTGGGAGAACTTCGAAGTAAACAATGAAATTTAAGCCAGCAAGATGCTCATGATTCTAAATTTTGGCTAACTAGGTATCTTCCACCCCAAACCAGCCTCTCATGCATAAAATATTGCCCAGCGCCATACAGGTAAATCAATACACACTAACAGAACCGTCATATATTTCGCCCAACTTAATGCAAACAAGAATCTCCTCTTTTGGGTCCTCCCTAACCGATCACGCCGATACATAAATCAAGAACTTTTGTGTGCTAATATGGTCACATGACGGCTCGGCATCAACTGTCTCGAGACGGCGGGCCAAAGTCATCCTATTCATCCCGGCTCTTTCCCCTAACTGAAGGTACTCTCGCGTGATGTAGTAATGGCGAGGCCGGTCGTGACGTAGACATGCCAATGTGTACAGAATCGAGTGGATCGAGAGATGCCTTGGGAGAGGCGGTGAATTTGGGGGTGGAGTCGATCGTCGTCTTTTCGTAGTCGACAATCGTGATAGGCGGTGGTCGTCCCCGCTTCCGGTCGGGGCCAGTGTACAGATAGGCAGAGAACACAACGAGCCCAGTCCCAATGGCAAACTATAGGGGAAACATATTAGCATGTTGGCAAGCCAAAAACAGGAAACAAGTAAAGCTCGTGAGTCGTGTCTTACCATCGGTGTGACATGGAAATCGAAAAACCAGACACTGCAAAAGAAGCTGATGACAAAACCGATGCTGGTTGCGAAGTTCTTGGCGATGTTGTCGGCATAGTTGATACATAGCGAGGTCAGAATGCCGCCAACCGCTTGCACGATAATCACGGTCCAAACGACCCAGTTGTAACCATCGAAAAAGCCACGCTGAGCAATCTCCGGCCCGTCCTTGAAGACGATGCCAATGACCAATGCCGGGAAGAGCGAGTAGAAGGAGAGTTGGATATTACGAGTCCAGATTGACACCGGGCTGGCGGAGTCT
The DNA here is from genome assembly GCA_001513895.1 of Graphilbum fragrans. NCBI lineage: Eukaryota > Fungi > Ascomycota > Sordariomycetes > Ophiostomatales > Ophiostomataceae > Graphilbum > Graphilbum fragrans. The sequence continues at coordinate 2,662,655 of LLKO01000001.1, forward strand.
TTCAAGACTTTTTCGAAGTAGACACCCGTCAAGCCAGACACAGCCACAGCTATCAGGACAGCAGTGATACCAATGGAGTGGTTCATAACCGGCCCGACCTCTTGGTCTTCGTTGATTCCCTGGTAGGAGGCTGACCGCCGCAGCAACTGGGCACCGGCATTCTTAATAGCTCGCTTGGTGAGCTCGCGTGCCACTTCCCCAGCTGCGCCAGCTACCTGGCCAAGTTCGTGCATGGACCGCGGAAAGAAATGGTCGCTAAAATCATGGATCATCAAGGCAGGATCGTTCGAAGATGTGGAGGAGGGGAGTGAGACGACCGACACTCCAACGGTGAGTATGATGAGCGCAATCCATCGTTTTGGTGTCAAGGACCGGCCGAGCATCAGCACGCTAAAGAAGGCCGTCGAAATGATCTGAGTGAGAGACGGTTGTTAGCCAATACAGCACAGTCTACAGCAGCCAAAAAGAGGCATGACGCTACGTACCTTCAACTGTGACAGGATCTGAAAGTGGACGGGGTCTAGATTGCCGAGAGCCACGTATTGCAGCGTATTTTGGAGAGTATAGAGAGTGGCTGGAATGGCAAGCTTCCAGCTGTCGCCCGAGAAGACAGCATTGTATATTTGCTCGAATATGACTGTCGCCGGAGTCTGTGGTGCCAGAGTGCGCGAAACTTCGTGGATCGCAAAGGTAAGGGATATGGAGAGCTTGAGGACCTCGTTGATAAAAACGGCCGTAGATGCGAAATAGCGGTGGCCTGCTGGTAAAGGCATGATGCGGGAGTAGTGTAGCAGCTGCGCAGAAAGCTGTTAGAGCATGCAACCAAGCTGACCAGGGGCAGTATACAGTTCATTTCAGAATAGGAGACGCTACTTACCAAAGTGAGGGCAGAGTTCTGGAAAGTTAACTAGTTGCCGCATTGAGACGTTAGCATCGTCAAATTGTAACATGGTTGCAAACAGATATATAGGCATCCAAAATAGGTTGAAGCTGCAAGACGGCCATCTTACAGTGATTAGAGACATCTGCTTCATGGGGACCCCAAACAGGGTCGGCCCCGAGGAGGTTTGCGGCGCTGGGTCGAGCAGCGCCATGGCAACATGTGCTGGGTTGTAGAAATCTAATGACGGAAAGCTGGAACGCGACAAGACCGCGCTGCGCAGGGATCGAGAAAGTGGGATAGCTGGTGGGGGACGGTTATCGGTATCGTTTTCTAAGTTGATGTGATTCCGACAAGAGTGAGAGATAGCACGGTGGCAGTGGCTAGAAGCTGTAAAAAGAGGTGGACAAAAAGCTCATGGAAGGTTTGCGATGCGACTTGTATTTACGATGATGCATTAGGCTTAGGCCCAATGAAAAATAAAGAATTAAATAAGAATAAAAAAAAGAGGGTGGCATTCAGGAGTCTCTAACGTGACGTCGCCGCCCCTTATTGTCAGGCCCTGGCTAAGTGCGTTGTGCCACAGATACCCGATTCCTGGCGCGCCTGAATCGCCTGGAAAGCCAACCCCTCCTTTATCACGGGGTGTTGTTTTAGTGAATGTTGGAACTGGGAGACAAAGCATTTCTGGCGCATGACGCAACAATACAGACGCCTGAACAGCTCGAAGAACAAGCAGAGTTGACATTCCCCATACCTTCCACTTCTTCCAAGTTTCCCTGGATGGAATGAGCCAGTTATCACGCAAGGGATGCGTGCACAAAACGTGAAACATCAAACATGTGAAATAAAATATAAAAAGCAACTGTTTGGCTATGTAGTATGGATGCTGTTTCTTGCTGCCGCAAGCCCTACAGTCCACTGTTTCTGTGCCATATCCACTGTAACCTACTGCTCACCGCCCCTATCTCCTTGAGGACGAAAA
>LLKO01000010.1:0-16693 GCA_001513895.1 Graphilbum fragrans
CCTACCCTACCCTACCCTACCCGTAAAAACAGGGTCCGCTCGCGTCTTTTCCGACTTTCTGTCAAGCTCCAAATCAACGGAAAGGCGTCGTGCAAGCGTCGTGCTTATCGCCGTAAAACAAGGCCCCATTTTTTTTCCTTTTCGCTGGCCGAACGCCGTAAAGGTTTTCGCCGTAAAACCCGCCCCCGCTTTTTTCTTCACTAGGAGGGTAGACGTAGGGTAGGCCGCGGTTTACGCCGTAAACCGCCACGAATAGCAGTTAAATATGTATGACACGTTCAACACATCTAAGTTGTTGACAAGTTTCCGTTACTTGCTGTGATACTGTCGCGGAGGGAGAGGCTCCAAATGTAGATCTGCCAAAGCTTAAAGAATTTATGCAAGCGGATTTGAGAACCGTGTCTATTGCAAATGAGCGGAGTATAAACTAAAAAAAAGCTAACAAAACAAAGTATGGTGCTTAAATAGTTTAACATAACATTTTCACGTCCACTATTTTAAACAAATGATTACTCTTTATTTTATTTTACTTTATTTTTGTTTCCACGTCATTCGTAAAAACAAGCGAGCGTTCGGTGCTTTATAAAATAACGAATTACCATCTTTTATTATTTATTTCCTAAATTTATTCACTTTTAATAAACTAATGTCATAAGTTGTCGGCAGAGCTAATGATGATGTGTTCTCGTGCCGTTCGATTTCCTTAAACTTTACCCCTTCGGAACCCAAGTTAGAGAACGAGTTTAGCTTTGTTGTTAATATTTGTACAAAATGTACGAGCCCACTAGTATATAACTAGGACGACGTGTAACCCATCTCTCCTTTATTATCCCTGTATTAGTCGGTCAGAAACCGCAAGAGCATCACCCCTAAACATGGCACCCCAACAGCCAGTTGAAACCGTCTATGGCGGCACTCGTATTGGAAACATAGAGCCTTTTACGCCCAGCACCCATCTCGACGGGGCTTTCCAAATACTCTTGGCCCACAATGTCCGCACCATCGACTCGGCGCAGGCCTATGCGAATTCAGAGGCCACGATTGGCAAGGTCAAGGCCGGCGATACATTTACGGTGGACACCAAATGAAGCAGGACACGTCGGCCAGGCCGTGGTGCTGATCCTGGGGCACATCCTCCAGGCGATCAGGAGCCTTGGGCCACCAAGGAAACGGATTGTGAACTCGGCCAAGGAAAGCATCAGGAAGCTTGGGGTAGACCAGGTGAGTTTCTATAGGGAGACACCGGATGTCCCCTTCCCCTTGCTGGTGCAGTCGACCTTGTCGGCGGGCGTCGAGGCCACCTGTTTGCATTTGATACTACTACGTCCTCCCCACCGTCTACCAGGGCAGCTACAGCCCCATCACCCGCCAGTCGGAGACGCTGCTGTTCCCTACGCTGCGCCGGCTGGGCATGGCGTTTTATGCCTTTAGTCCGTCGGCCAGCGGCTTCTTGGCCAAGACGGTCGAGGAGGTGGAGGCGACTCTGCTGAAGAACCCCCCGGAAGCAGGGGTGCCGCCGCCTCGCACGTGGCTCTTACGGTATGCCCAGAGCCCTGTCTTTATGACGGCACTCGTCCGTTGGGGCACCGTCGCAGAGGCCGAGGGCATCACCCGTGCTGAGCTGGCCTATCGATTCGGAGCGTACCAATCGGCTCTCGACCGAGAGCATGGGGATGCCCTGATTATCGGGGCAGGCAGCCTAGAGCAGTTGTAGGAGACGTTGACTGCCGTCGAGAAGGGTCCACTGAGTGAGGTAGCACAGAAGGCAGTACAGGAGGTGTGGGAAGTGATACTCGCTGGAGTCCCCATGGCTGGATAGAACAGCCCGCGCGGGGGCCATTGCTTGTTTCTCTCCGCAGTTTAGCTAGCTACTCATGAGAGCTATTTTACAATGTCATGGTATGTACAGATGCTGCTACGCAGATATCACCCCCTCACCCCCTCACCCCCTCACCCCTCACCCCTAGAACCAGACCTTACATGCGTTTCTCGTCATATGCTTCCTCGGACCGAGACTCCGCTGCCACATTTGCCGCCTCGTCGGCTTTGGTGGATACTGTCTCGAGTATTCCCTGTTGTTGTCGTTGTTGTTGTTGCTGTTGCTGCCCCTCATCCTCCTGCTGCATCTTCTTACGGAACGCCGGCGACCGCCGCGCCTGGCTGCACTGCTGGTACAGATCATCCACCTGCTCGAGCGACAGACCCTTGGTTTCGTAGATGTAGGCCCACACAAACACCACGGCCACCACGCAGAAGCCCGTCCAGATGAAGAACACCTTGCTGCCGAGGCCGGCGTTCCCGGGGCCCGTGTCCACCATGTAGGGGGTGATGAAGCCGAGGATAAAGTTCCAGAGCCAGTTGCTGGCCGTGGTCATGGACAAGGCCTTGGCGCGGACGTGGAGCGGGAAGATCTCGCCGGTGACGATCCAGGCACAGGGGCCCCAGGAGAACTCAAAGAAGAAAATGTAGATGCAGACGACGGCAATGAGGCCGCGCTGGCCGGCCGAGGACGATGCGACCTCGAGGCCGAGGATGGCCAAGACCAATTGGCTGACGGCCATGCCGACGGCGCCGAGGAGCAGCAGGTTGCGACGGCCCATGCGCTCGACAAGATAGAGGCCCGGGATGGTGGAGGCAAACGCGACGACGTTGACGATGATGGTGGCGAGGAAGGGGTCTTGGATGCCGGCGGTTTTGAAGAAGCGGGTGCCATAGTAGATGATGAAGTTGACTATTTTTTTGTCATAATTAGTGGCTGGATTCGGAAGATGAAGAAGAAACAGAAACAGGACAGAAACAGAACATACTTCCTGAAAGCTGTTGCAAGGCTTGCAATGCACACCCAGTGGCCTGCCGTTTCAAAAACGGTGGTTTCCAGCAGCTGAGGTAGTCAGTGCCGTTGGCACGTTCAATCTCAAGGTTGGCTGTAATCTCGTGCAACTCGTGCAGGACAACGGGGTGATCAATGGGCAGCGCATGCAGAAACCCCAGGGATGCTTTTGCTTTGTCGACCTGGCCGACCTGGATGAGATACCGGGGCGTCTCGGGCAAGAACAGCACGCCGCCGGCCAGGAGCGCGCCAAAGAGGAGCTGCACGCCCACGGGGATGCGGTAGGAGCTCGCATCATTCCGGTCGCCAGTAGCCTCGTTGACGCAGGCGGCGACGATCAGCCCAATGTTCTGGAGAGAGAGATGAAACATGTCAGCGAGCTTGGGGCGTGTGGGCAGTTTTAGTTTGTCTTGTCTCGACACATTTCATACGTACAATGCAGAGTTGGTAGCAGCCGACAATTGTGCCACGAATCCATTTGGGGGCAGATTCGGATTGGTACAGAGGTACTAAAGACAAGACGGGATCAGCCATCAGTTGAAGACATTCTCGTGCTGGTTCTATTTACCCAAGGCTGAGACCAGGCCGACGCCCAAGCCAGCCACCACGCGTCCAGCAACAAACAACGGCAGAGCATGCGCGGCCGTCTGCAATGCCACACCCACCGAGAACACGCCACAGGAGGCAATGATGCCCCACCGCCGGCCAAGGTAGTCTCCCGCAGGGCCAGACAACAGGGCACCGGCAAAGGTGCCGGCAGAGAGGATTGACACGACGAGCGAGGTCTGGCCCGTGGTCACGATTGGCTGGCCGGCGTCATCGGTCGTGGTGGCCATGGCATGGACCCAGTAGTCCATGGTCAGTATGCCCGAGATGGACGCCGTGTCGTAGCCAAAGAGAATGCCGCCAATGGATACAAAGACGCCGACCATGACGGCCGGCCATATGGAGCCGGACGGCCGGTCGCTCTTGCTGGGCAGGAACGGCATATTGTGAAGAAACAGGGGAAACAAAGTTGGAGAATTGTGTTGACAAGTTGGATTCGACCAATCAGAAGATGGGAATAATAAAGTGAAAGAAAGAGAGTGAATCTGGGGTCCCCGGGTTTCGGAATGTGGGGAACGGGGAATGGGGAATATGCAGAATTGTGTGTGCGTGTCGAGGGGCTTTTATTCTGAAAGAGAGTGGCCGTATGACCTGACGGTTGTCGGGTAGTCGTTCGTCTGGGGCGCCAGTGGCTAGAGGTTCCCGAAACTAGCTACGGCATCGTCTCAATGGGGGCAACCAAGTCCGAAATGGAGTCTGGGCCGAACCCCGAAACGGCATCCAACGCCCGATTCCGATCGGCGTGGCGGAACGGTTCACCCTCGACCGACAGGTCTGTTACGTCGAATTCTACATCCTAAAGCGTCGTATTGTTGAGGAAGAGCAGTTTAAGTTCATGCTTCTGTTCTCGTTGGATAGCAACATTGTCTTATTAAAAGCAGAATCTGATCGGGCTGCTATTTCAATGACTCTTGAACCACAACCAGGTGCTTGTCCAGTAAAACAAGAGGGAAAGGAAGCCGCCCTTGACTTGCATCGCGAAATTGTTCCCTAAATTTGGTTACGGGATTCAAACACGGAAGTACCCCTTTTGGGAAAATAATGCCCGTGAAATTGACGAATGTGAATGCTGGCGGCCCGTAATATCGGAATCCGCCCCCCCGTTTAGAGAAGTTCGACGAGCATATGACCGCGAACAGCATGCGGCTATTTGTATTCAAATATCAATCGATTGTAGTCCTGCTTTCTACAGTGTAATAACAACAGTCCTCTCTAAAACAGCAACAGGACGACAAACAAGCACAACGAACTTGCATCACAATGTTGACCCCCGCCCTCATCCCACCCCTTCTGCTGGGTGTGCTCTTCTTGGTGCCCATAACCGCTGCGATATACTACCTCTGGGACCCCAAGTCTTTGAGAAAGTTCCCAGCCCCGTCTTGGGTCGCCGCCGCCAGTCCATTTTGGAGAATTGTAAGAAGCCCCCCCCCCAAATGCCCCATACCCATCCCCTAACACCCAAGCCATCTAGTATCACAACTACCGCTTGGAACAGTACGACTCCATCCACAAGGCCCACCAGCGTCTCGGCACACATGTCCGCATCGCCCCAAACCACCTGTCCATCACGGCCCCCGACGCCGTCGACGCCATCTACGGCCACGGCGCCAACTTTCTCAAGGATGTCTGGTACGACGGCGGCGCCGGCGAGGACCGCACCATGGCCGACACGCGCTCCAAGGTCGAGCACCGGTCCAAGCGGAAACGCATGGCCCATCTCTTCTCGCAAAAGTCCATTGCCGAGCTGGAGCCCGTCATTGTCGACCGGGTGCGGGCATTGCTGGCGGCGGCCGATCGGGCGACGACGACCCCCTGGAACGTCCGCCGGTTTGTCAATTACTTCACCATTGACGTCATCACGGCCATCATGTTTGGCGTGCCGGCAGGCTGTCTCGAGCAAGGCCACGACACCGTGCCGGCCAAGGACCCGGCCACCGGCCGCGTGTACCGGGCCCCGCTCATCGACGCCCTGCACGACAGCATGCGCGTGGCCGTGCCCATTGGGTACATGCCGGTGACGGCGATGCCGCTGATGCAGCGGCTTGTGCGTCTGCTGCCCATGTACCGGTCCGGCACGCGGTTCAGCGACATTGTGTACTACTACGTGACAGAAGCGTACGAGCGACTGGAAAGGGCGGCGGCGCACAACAAGACGGACAAGGCCATGGCAGCAGACAAGTCCTCGGGCGACTGCTTTCTCGGCCAAATCATGTACGGTAAAGATGGAACCGCGATGGCATCGTCGTCGTCTGTCCCGCTGGCGGAACTGATCGCCGAGTGCTCGGGCATGCTCAATGCCGGGTCCGACACGACGTCCACGGCTCTGTCCAATGCCATCTATCTGCTATCACAGAAGAAGCACCGCCACATCTTGGAGCGGCTCCGGAGCGAACTGGCACCGGTGTTTGCCGAGGCTGGCTGCTCGGGAAGCACAGCAGCAGAAACTGTGATCCCCAGCTTCGACCGCCTGTCCGGCCTACCCTTTTTGCGGGCGTGCATCGACGAGACCCTGCGGCTGCGCCCATCGTCGGCATTCGGGCTGCCGCGGGAGGTGCCGATGGGCGGCCGTTGGATTGCGGGACAGTTTGTGGCCGGAGGTGTCAGCGTCAGCGTGCCGACGTACAGTCTGCTGCACCATGGAGATATTTTCCCCTGTCCGGAGGAGTACCGACCGGAGCGGTGGATGGAGGAGGAGGAGGAGGACGAGAAGGAGAAGAAGGAGAAGGAGAGAGCGTCGGCAGCAGCAGCAGAGGACAACAAGGCAGCCCAACTGACGACGGCCAAAAAGTACTTTTTGCCCTTTAGCACCGGCCCGCGGGCGTGCATTGGACGCAACATTGCCTACTTTGAAATGACGCTGGCCATTGCCACGCTGGTGCACTACTTTGAGTTTGCCTTTGCGGACGAGGCGACGGACGGCCATTACCGGGTTCTGGAGCGACTGAACGCCAACCCGGACGAGTTGTACATGGTTGTCCAGAGGCGACACAAGGAGGTTAAACTGAACTGATGGATGCAAGGGGGGGGGGGGAACGCCGTGTAAACAACTGCTTTTGCTTTTTTTTTTGCTTTCTAGTGCAAACTAAAACTACCACGACCAAGCTAGGAAAGTAGAACAAAAGTATGTAGGACAATGTTCACGGGACGCTGGGCATATACTCGCCAAACCCATCAAACAGATGCACGCCGTCAAACCAGCTGTCGCCCATGCCAAACTCTGGATAGACCAGGTTCGGGATCGAGTCCAGGAGAAACAAGTCATAGACGGACGTCCCCTGGCCTTGGGTGATGTTGTTGGTGTTGTTGGTGTTGCTGGTGTTGTTGGTGTTGCTGGTGTTGCTGGTGTTGTTGGCGTTGTTGGCGTTGTTGTTCTCGCCAAAGGACGCGTACGCAGGAGTCCATCCACTGGAGGTCGGCATGGGTGGTGCTGCTTCATGCTCCATCCCTGTGTCCAGCGTGTCCATGCCATCATCCATATGCACCACCTCGCCGCCCAGGGGCCCGTTGTTGGCCACCAAGTCGTCCGAAGACACCTCGTCCAGTACGGCCCCAACCCCAACAACATCGCCCGCATCATCATCCCCCATGGACGTCGTCGGCGCCCCCCGCTGTGCCCTCTCTCGCCGTAGCTTCGCCCGCGCCCGCTGGCCCATCTTGGCCATCGCCTCGGCCACCCACCACTGGCCGGCCAGCTCTTCCAGCGCCCGACACGACGTCTCCATCTGTCTGGCCGTCCGCGCGAAGCTCGACGGCAGACACTCGCGGCACTGCCGGTAGGTCACGGCCAGACACAGGGTCAGCGTGTAGGGGATCAGCGGGACGGCCGGCAGACTGGCGCAGCGGACGTCTTGGGTCAGTTGCAGGACGCGCAGCGTCGAAAGAGCCTGTCGGACGGACGACGGGTTGGACGCCGTGGACGGGTTCCACTCGCGGAACCGGGACGTCAGCATGGCGATGGCGTGGTAGTAGAGTTCGAGGACGTGGAGAAACTCGGCGGGCATGCCATCGTCCCCCCTCTCAAGCGGCGGCGGCAGCTGCAGCAGCAGCTCCTCGAAACTCGGAAACTTGTCTTCCCACCCGGTCGACGTCGGGTCCGCCCCCGGCCGGTAGTACGAGATGACCTGGTCCAGCAAGCCAGTCAGCGTCAACCACATGGTGAACGGGGCCAGCCGGGCAGCGGTGGCGGTGGCGGCGGCGGCGGCGGTGGCCGCACCGCTGTCGGATGATGAGGATGAGGCATGACTGTCCCCACCCTGGCCATTAACCCGGAACTTGGCCTTGTGCGCCATGTCCCGCTCGTGGATTATGGTCGGCCGGCCATTGTACGCCGCATTCAGCCGGTCCAGGCTCCACATGCACCAGAAGATGGCCGAGAACCGGCCCGTCTTGTCGGTCTCGTCGGCGCGCGGCAGATGCATGCCCAGCACCTGCAGGTAGTGGATGGCCGTGAACAGGTGCAGCGATGCCGCCTCGTTGCCGGTCGGACCCTCGCAGTGCAGCGACATGAGCGCGTGCACCTGGATCAGCGTCGTCTTGTCCGTCTCGGCCCGGGCCTGGACGAGGCTGGAGAGGTGGGTGTAGAGGCGCTGGGCGAAGTCGCGGGGTTGGAGCAGCGGTAGTGTTTGTGCTGCTGTAGCTGCTGCCGCCGCCGCCTTGGTCGTTGACGATCTCGCACCCGCCTCGGGAAACCACAAGTATTGTGCTCCCCCCGCCTTGGTCGTCGACGATCTCACAGCGCCCCCCTCGGGAGGAAACCACAAGTACGGCCGGGCCCGCTCGTCCCGACAGGCCGCCAGCAAGACGGCCAGCAACAGCGCAATCGACAACTTGCCCTGCGCACGCTGCCGTCGGAACAGGGCCTCGTCCACCAGCGGCAACAGCCGGTGCACCGTGGCAAAGTAAATGTCCACGAGCGGCTCGCACACGCTGTCGTCGGGCACCTGGAATTTGTGGATCACGTCGACGTGGCGCTGGAGGACATCCCGTGCCACTTGCCGGGGATCCTCGTCCTCGTCGTCGTCCTCGCCGCCATCATCATCATCATCACCGTCATCATCGCCTCCGTTCCCATCGCCATCACGCGCCACCACTACCACATCTCGACACCACACGCCGAGGTGGTCCTTTTCGCGCTCCGAGGCAACGGGCGAGCTGGGCCGTGTTGTTCGTGCCAGAAAGTGTGTCTCGGGGTTGAGGTGGCCGATGAACCGGGACGTGCGAGAGGTTCGGGCAGCTCGAGATGCACGGTTAGTACGGGAGGTCCGTGGCGGGTTGCTGCATCGGTTGGCCAGTACCGTTTCTGGCGGTGGTAGTGGAACTGGTGGTGGTGGTGGTGCCTCTTCCCGGACAGGGCTCAGGGGAACATCGACTTGATCCGACTGGCTATCTAGCGGCTTTGGCTGCGATGAGGAGCAAGGATTTGTGGCACCGTGGATCGAGTCTTTTGTCCCGGCTCTCGCGACCCTAGGACGTCCATTGAGGCTGTATAAGAAGGAAAGCAAGTCAGTCGAGAATGACGACAACATTCTTCAGACCCAGGAGAAGACACCACCCACCTGCAATGCACCTTTCTCTTGGTGCAGTGGAGGCACGATTCGCTTGCCTCCTCCTTGGCTTCTTTCCCCTGGTACAGGCACTTTTGCTTCCGCTTCCGGCACTCGAAACAGGCCTTTCGGGCCCTCCGCCGCACCGGTCCGTCCTCTCCGTCTGCTCGGAACGTAACGTTCATCTGTGAAATGGTTCTGGGGGTGTAATTTTAATGGGCTTTTTGAAACACGATGAGCTGTTTTTTCCGCCGTGGTTTGAGTAGAGTTGGCACGGGCCCGTGGAGAGCAGACAACAAATGCGGGGTAGGATGCATGAATGGGGAAATGAGACCCCGAAAGGAGCCTCGGCATACCCCACATGCGGGGAAGCCGAGTCGGCATCGGCTGACTCGAGAGGGGGTCGGTCTAACTTTATAAACATGAAATGAGTTACTACATTTTGCTATTTTCGAGGGGAACTAGTCAAAGTGACCCCCCTCCCCCATGTCCAGTAATTGGTCAAACACCATGTTCTTAAAGAACCAACTCTTGTAGCGACCCGGATCCAACACCCTGATACTGCTTCTTGCCCAAAGAGCCCCCGGAAACGGTAGCCGCAAACTGTCCCACCGTCAACGACTCACTGGCCCGAAACCAAAACGTCGTCTGGGAAAAGTCCAGATGGAACCGCCAATGTTCGCTTGTCCTGGGAGATACCAAGTCGACCACATACCCCGTATAGCGCGACGTGGGCAACGGGGGACTTGTGCCCGGAGCGGACGACATATGGACTGGTCCCGTGTTGGTCAATGTGACGATGCTATAGCTTGTGTCTAAGGTTGAGTTGGTGCCGGCGTTGCTGGATGGGTGGATGTTGGAGGTGCGGAAGAGGACCTTGTTGCCCTTCATCAACGTGGCACTGGAATAGGACTGCACGTCTACCGCCGATGTGTAGCTCCAGAGCATGAGGCCGTACGGTCCGACAAGGGCGCGCATCATGTCCCAGTTCCGGCTGATGACCGCCCAGAGCCGCGAGTTCCAGTTCTTGTCCCGTCCACCCACTCCTCCGGACAGCTCAAAGGGCGTGCCGCGGATGTTCAGACGGACGTCGGCGTCGGCCGCGGGAAACTGCTCTTGCCAGTACATCTCGGGAGCCAGCATCACACGCGCCCTGGCATCCGGGTACACACGGCCACCAGGGTAGAGGGGGGGCCCGTGCTGTGAGCTTGAATGTGCCGTGGACGGTCGGCGAGTGGATGGTGACGACGGACCGCTTGAAATCGTTCGACGCCGTGAACCCCCAGGTGGTGTCTCCACTCCCGCTGTTGGTCCACACACCGGATGTTTCTTTCGAGCAGGCCGTCACGGTGGAGACGTCGACAAAGGCATTCTCCATGTACCGTGTTCCATTGGCCCACGAGACCGAGAGCAAGCCACGCTGTGCCGCGATATGGCCGGCCACCGTGCCGCGTGTCAGGTATAGGACGATGCCGGTCTTACCATCTTAAAAGGCCGCGTCAAAAGACCAGTTCTCGCTAACCGTGGAATTAAATACGGTGACCATAAGTGCGTCAAAGTGCGTTAAAGGGTCTGCGCTCATCGTGACAGGTCCTTGGTCGAACACTCCCGCCTGAGCTCGATGGGTCACGCATCCGCGATCTTTGTGAGTTGCGGAAACGCCAATGGCAAATGCCAACGAGGCTATCATCTTATTGTAATGCATGGTTGGAGACTGTGTTTTTGTTCTTTCGTAGGTTGCGATATGGTGATGTGTTGATATGGAAAGAAAAGAGGTGTTGGATATGATGATGATGTTGATATGGAATCGGGAAGCTCCTGTGTCTACTTGTCGGTATCCTTTTATACTCGATATTTTCTGTTCATGTCCATGTCGAGCCCAAGGAAGCAAGGCTCCCAAGAATGATGATGAGGAATGGCACATCGTCCAAGGTCCTCCAAGCTCTCCATTTCGCAAGGCACGTCTCAATTCAGCTATCCCAGCCTCATCATCGGCACTTCCATGGTTCTAAATACTTGGAAGACGGATCCTCTTCGCAAGCAACCTTCGAGATAGGCTTAGTTGCATAACGGTAAAGCGAGGCTGAGTCTTCGGGTAAACCGGATTTGGGGCATCCTTGCGTGCTTACATTTCGGAAAGTAAGATATTTACGACGTCTGTCGGTAGGCACCAATTCAACGTCGCCTTTTCCTTTCTAGCACAAGCAAGCAAAAAAGTAACGACTTCATTCGAGAAGATAAAAAAACCACCGATTTAAAATGGTCTATCACGGTCCGAGCAAGGGATGTCGGAGATGCCGGAACCGCAAAGTCAAGGTGAGTTCGCAAGGGTGTCCCATTCTTGGTGTGGTTTGTTATTCGTTCAGCTGACGCAGGTCGAGAATAGTGTGACAAAGGACAGCCATTTTGCCTAAACTGCTTCAACAGAGGGATTGCATGTCCAGGGTACGAGGACACTTTTGACAAGGCGCATCGAGACGAGACGGTCAAGACCAGGATCCGTCATGGACGAAACTCCATGACAGGAAAAGCAATGTGGTCATCGTCCGACTCACGTTCAATCAAAACAAGACCGCAAGTCAGAAACATCCAGCTGAATGGCGAGTCTCGTGCCTTGGACTTTTTCTTTCTCCGTTATGTCCCGAGCCGTGACGATGAAGAATCCGGCTGCAGTTTTCTCGCTATCCTCGCAGATATGTACGCCAAATCCCACCCATCGTCGCCATTGAACCGGGGCACAACGGCGCTCGCGCTTCAAGTCACGCATCTGCATGGCTCGCCCAACGGTGGTCCTAGCAAACGAGTTACTGCTACTGCTGCTGCTGCAAGCCATGAGATGTATGCCGCGGCAGTGGCGCGAACCAGACAATTCCTTTCCGCATCAACGCAACAAAGCAAGTCGGACGAGCTGCTGATGACGACTCTCGTGCTGGAAGCATACGAGGATGCCTGTGCGACCTTTGGGAGACGAAACGCCACCAAGCCATTAACACATGTGCTTGGCTCTGTGGCCCTGCTGCAACACCGGGGCCCTATCAACTTCCGGGATGCGCTGTCGTGGCGTCTCATTATGGCTACGCGGAACAGATTGCTCCTTCACCGGCACCGTCATTCTCAACAGACCGTGAACAACGTCGTACTAGTCGGCCATATGGAGACTATGCACAACATCTGGACTTTCGGCAGAGGAATAGGAGCATGGCAGCCCAAGGGGCCGGCGGTGGACGCAGACAGTCTCGCATTCCGTCTGTCCCGGATCATGCTGTTGGCGGCGGCGGGTGAGGCGACAGCTTCCATTGCCACTGCTCAAGCTGTTGGTCTGGCCCGAGAGTGCGGCCTTTGGTATAATGCTCTCCCTCCATCGTGGCGGCCGGTTTCTGTCCCGACTTGCACACTCGAGCCATCTATACAAACGGCCAGCATGTACGAGCATGTTGCTCCTACCCTGTACACCAATCTCGCCGTAGCCAACACGACCAACCGTCACCGACTCACTGAGCTTACGTGTCTGTTGTCGTTTGTCGGCTCTGGTTTTGTCGACGTCTCTCAACCATGGCCCACTATGACAACACTCTCAACCAGGATACAGACTCTGGTGGACGACATATGCGCCTGCGTGCCCTTCTTTGTCAGTGATGTCACCTCTGTGGATGGATTGTATGCCCAGCCGGCATCTATGCCCTCGGTAACGCAACGGCAAGTGTCTCTGGAGGATGGAAAGAATGCAAGCTTCACGTTTCCCGAGGACCCCAATAAGCATACACAACAAGTCGTCGCCTCTGGGCTGTATATGATGTACAGCACCTTGACCGCAACGCTGGAGCTTGTGGGCGACAATGATGGCCATATTCCAGGAATGGGAAAGGTCCTTCGCGACGGGCAGGCTGCATGGGTAGCAGGTCAAATCCACAGATTGGACGGTGTTCTTCACGTTACATAGCAGAAATGAACTGAGCCAGCTGGCGTTCTCTGGAATTCTGGAATTCCCCTACAACGTCTTGGCCTGCAGCCTGATGGCAACCACGTACCGCTTCTCTGGCGGCTCGGCCCAGTCCGTCAGGGAGCTCAGCTGGGCGTTTCTCGCTAGAGTCTTCGTCAGCCACACCGGCCATGACGATTCACTTTGTCCATATCCGCTCTCTGGTTTCCAGTGGACATATCCAAAACCTCCTCCGATACGAAACACACGAAATCGTACTTGCCTGTAGAGGAATAGACTGCCTCCTCTAGTAATGGCAGGCTACTATCTAGGATGCACCTTTCATATGATGGGCATATGTGGACCCTTGCTGCAGCAAACTATCAAACGGGCAAGGATCCGCTGCGACAATCTAATGGTATCATATCAATCTCACGAGATGCGGATCGATTTAGCAAAAGAGCTCCGAACCAGACAGCGCTGCTAATCAGATGCAACCATATCATACATAGCGGGACCCCATCTGCCCCCCCGAAAAGCGTACTGTGTATGTTCCCATCTCGGGTTTGGGGTCCGCGGCACGCAACGTCCGCGTTATCGCAACACCTGCCAGACAACGATGCTACCATAGACCACGCCGGATAGTCGTCGTGCCAGTCTTCCGGACGGCACGTGGGATTGAATGCTCCATACGTAAGATGGCCACTTAAGAGCTAGTCGTCTCTGCATTTCGCGGCCTCGGCTGGATATCTCAACAAGTCAATCTCCCCCATACACCTCCCACGATGGCTTTCCTTGATGTGCTCAGGGATATGGTGCGGCCGGTGCCGGTTGCGAAGCGGGCCGGCCAGTTTGATGTGGCAGAGACGCCGGTCGGTGCAGCTGCCGCTAAAGTGGCGATGGCGGCTGACGGCGGCGAGAAAGGGCTAGAGTTGCCGCAAGCCACGTCCGCCCACGAGGCCGAAGACGAGCCCGGTGTGTCCAACATTGAGGCCACGCAGTCGGTCTGGGGCAAGAAGGGCTTCTATATCGTATGCATGGGGTGAGTTGCGGTGTGTGCATTGTAATTTCTGCTTGATTGTTCCATTGGCAAGGGGGGAGGCTGACAACAGACGGCAGACTCGCCATGATCATGACACTCTTGTAAGTAAAATGGAAATTCGGGCGGTTCTCATCCTTGTCTTGGTCTCCCCTCTGACGTCCACTCAGTGAACTGGACAACTCGACCGTGTACACCTACAGCAACTACTAGACCTCGGACTTCAACAATCTCTCGGCCCTCGGCACGCTCAACACGGCCACCGTCATCATTTTTGCCGTGGCCAAGCCCCCCATTGCCAAGATCTCCAACGTCATCGGCCGCGGCCAGACGCTGGCCCTGACCGTCTGCTTCTACCTCCTGGCGTACATTCTCATGTCCTCGGCCAAGTCGATCGGACCATATGCCGGCGGTTTGGTCTTTGACAACATTGGCCAGTCTGGGATGAATGTCATGACGGTGCGTCTCTCCGTTTTTTTTTTGTCTTCATCTAGTATACCTGTCTGACGTATCACTCCAGCACATTATTGTCGCCGATATCACCAGTCCACGATGGCGGTCCTTTGGCCTGGCCGTCTGCTATCTCCCCTTCCTAGTTACGCCCTGGATCTCGGCTCCGATTGTCGACAGTGTCGTGGCTGAAGGTGGCATCGGCTGGCGCTGGGGAATTGGCATGTTTGCATTCCGTAAGTGTTTCTTGCCGCCCTTCCCCCCCCCCCCCCTCCTCGTCCTTGACCCCGCATCTCACCGTACAGTCATGCCATTCGGCGCCAGCTTCATCATCGTCACGCTACTGTGGTACCAGCGCAAGGCCCGCAAGCTCGGCATCCTGCAGAAGCGCAAGATCACCCTCTACGAGTTCTGCTCCGAGGCCGACCTCGGCGGCATGATCCTCTTCATTGCCGGCTTCGCCTGCTTCCTGCTGCCGCTCACCATCGCTGCCCAGGAGACCAACGGCTGGCGCACGCCCTGGATCATCGCCCTCATCGTCGTCGGCGCCATCTTGCTCGTCTGCCTGCCCTACTACGAGACCTACTACTCCTGCTACCTCAAATCATCCCTCTGTTTTACCTCAAGAACACCACCATTGTCCTGTCGTGCCTGCTCATCCTGACCGACAGCATCGGCTTCAGCGCCACCCACACGTACCTCTACGCCTAGGGCTCTGTGGCCCACAACTTCAACGCCAGGATCGACACCTACTACGTCTACACCAACGGCGTCATCCAGAGCCTCGTCGGCATCCTGGCGGGACTGTACATGTACTGGGCCCGTCGTTACAAGTGGCTCATCATGTCGGGTGTGGTCTTTCGGCTGATCGGGTACGGAGTCATGGTCCGGCTGCGGGGCGCCAACAACTCGCTGGCAGAGCTCTTCATCGTGCAGGTCGTGCAGGGCGCGGGCAGCGGCATCATCCAGACGGCGCCCCTCGTGGCACCGCAGCTGGTGATCCCGCACCGACAGGTCGCGCAGATGATTGCCGTCGTATGGACGTTCTCGTACCTCGGCAGCAGCGTGGGGTCGACCATTGCCGGCGCCATCTACACCAACACGATGCGCGAGAGCCTGAGGCAACGCCTGGGGAGCGATGCGTCGACGGCTTTGATTGACTCCCTGTACAATTCCATCACTGGCACGCTGCCAGCATGGGAATCGGCGGATCGGATAGCGATCAATCTAGCTGTAAGAATCGTAACCAGGAGATTGATAGACGCTGGTTTTGGGGTTTTTGGTGGTTTTTTTGCTGTTCTTCACTCACACAGGCATATACAGTATTCCGACGTCATCCGCTACATCACATACGCGGCTCTTGGCTCGGCCGTACCGGCCATTGTCTTTACGGGGTTCCTGCCAGATCTCGAGATTCCAAAGTGAGCTTCCCCGAATCCAGCGCCATTTTGCAGCACATAAGCTGACCGGGAATTATCAGGGACACAAACGTCATGACGGGGGAAATACGCCCACAACATACAACCGAGGATTCTGGTTCCAAAATGCCTTCAAAGGGAGAACATATGCGCTAATTTCACCAAGAGAGTACTTGGCAGCGGTGATATAAACTGTCCGGTACAAATCTAGGGGGGAAAGGGAATCATCGTGCCAGTCATTCTTACCATCCGCATTCCTGCTATTAGCAAGGAGGTTTCAGAGCAGCAAGTTTTCCGTCTTCTCTCATGCGCGATAATAAGGCAACATTAACGAAAACCGAGAAACAAAATTCAAAATTTATATAAAAAAAAACTATAACTAACGTAGGTGATAAGCGAGTTAGCCACATAAGCGAGTTAGCCATTTTCCACAACTTTCACAGCAGAAAGAGTCATTATTCAACCACAACAAGTGAAATCAATTAAAACTACTCAGAACTATATACCTCAGACATTTCTACTTCCTTCTGACAAGTGCGCGCATTGTGTCCTCTTTCGCCGCAAGTACCACAGCGCCGCCCACCCGGCTCGGCCCCCCTCTGCCGACCACTTCTCGCCTGCGTTTCCTGCTGTATTTGCTCCTGCACGCCTTTCTTATTTAGTAAATCGTGCCTTTTTTGAACTGTAAGAGACCCTTTAAGTTTTACACGTGTTTTTTTGGCTCTTCGGCGTTTACTTAGTGCCGTATTTGCTTGTTGAAGTGCTCGAACCTCGGCCGTTAATAAGGCGTATGAGTGTATTATTGCTGTTACACGCTAGATATCGCCGCAGGCCCGCGCCACACCGTGGCGCAGGCACGAGCCCACGACACGGCCATATAAAGCCATG